>JAJGOT010000234.1:1015000-1242500 GCA_022457155.1 Cladopsammia gracilis | reverse complement strand
GCCCTCTTACTTTGAATGTAATTAGGGCACAACAATCAGGCACATGAGAACAACTGCATGTTCTTTCACTTGAGTACAAATCTCAAGGGTAATTTATAACAAATCTACAATTGACTCAGTCATAAGCAACCATGAATTGGAAAGGTGATCCCTTAAGGCTGGTTTTCACTAGCGCATAAGCACAAGCATAAGCATAAGCAAGTGAGAATGCCAGAACATAAGCATAAAGACATACGCAAGCGCAGTATGAACGAAATTCTCGATACCAGCTTTCCTCGGCTGTGAGATCTGAATCAAAGATGGCGGATGATTTGGTTGACCGCCTTGTGCTTATGCTTGTGCTTATTTCATCCCCGTTCTCACTTGACATAGCATAAGCACAAGAAGAACGGATCGTGTTCGTTCTTCTTGTGCTTATGCTTATGCTTATGTCGTGGGAGTTCTCACTTGCTTCTGGATCTCTTATGCTTATGCTTGTGCTTATGCGCTAGTGAAAACCAGCCTTAAGGGCTGGTTTTCACTAGCGCATAAGCATAAGCACAAGCCAACATACGCAGACTCAATAACACGTTGATCATTAGTGCCTATTGTTCTGTTTTGTTCGAACAATTGGAACTAATGAATAACACGTACGCGTTACTGAGTCTGCTTATGTTGGCTTATGCTTGTGCTTATGCGCTAGTGAAAACCAGCCTTAAGGGAGGATGGTTGCTTACAAGAGTCAAAGTACAGCAATAGAGAATGGTTGCTCAAAGACAGCAAACTGTAGTTGTTATAATAATTTTAAGTAACAACTTTCCTAACAGACAGATAATTCTTAATGAGGTATTTATGTAAACTGTTAAACAATCCCCTCCAAACTTAATTGTTTTTTTTTTTTTCACCAAGCCAAAGATTTTATTTCACAATACAAAGCTTACACTACTTACAAATCAATACATATACTTCTTACAGTACGGTACTTACAAAACAATACATATACTTCTTACAGTACGGTACTTACACTACTTACGATACGATACTTACGCTAATTACAAAACAATACTTACAGAACGATACTTAAACTTAACAATATTTTTAACATGCTTAAACCCTTATAACTTGTATACCAAGAGAAAGTTATAGCTATTGTTTCAAAAGAGGAAGGAGGGGCTCCCATTTTTTGTTGTGGAGAAAAAGCTTTTTGTTCCTTCTCGCAATAAAACGTTCGATTTGATACGTTCTCTTACATTTTTCTAAAAACAGACTAACGGAGAGAGGGGATTTATTAAGCTTAGAACGGTAGATAAAGTATTTACCCTCGAGAATGATGTAATTAATAAGAACATTGTTGTTGTTGACCGCACGGACAATTCCAAAGAAAATATCCTTGATATCGAAAGGAGCGGAAATAAGCTTTTGCGATTTTAGGATGTTATTTACTTCATTCCAAAAAAGAGACACAATTTCACACTGAAAGAAATAATGTTCTATCGTTTCTAACTCTTCCTTACAGAAGTAGCAGAGCGGTGAATCAACTATTCTAAATTTGAAAAGCATTTTGTTTGTATAACAAATTCTATGAAGTATCTTGTATTGAAATTCTCTTAATTTAGTGTCTAGCGTTATTTGGAAGGATAGCGAGTAAATTTTTTCCCAGTCTAGCTGATAGTTCGCTGTATTGTAATTCTCTTAATTTAGTGTCTAGCGTTATTTGGAAGGATAGCGAGTAAATTTTTTCCCAGTCTAGCTGATAGTTCGCTGTATTGTAGATTTCATTATATTTTATCATGGCTGTCGGCGTTGTCGACATTTTAGAAGACTGATCTAGCTTGGACCTTTTTATCTCGTTAATGCGTATGCGCATTAAGCGAGATTTCGGAATCAGTACGAAAAAAGGGACAAAAGTTGTTAACAAAGGTTTCTTTGTTTAAGTTTGTGGACTTTTGCCCGGGGAGTTAGTTCTTCATACAAGCTATATTAGGGCATTGAGGATATGGTTGGTTAAACCGGTTAGGATTTCAAGAACGGCGTCGCATACCGCCACTAAAAGTTTTGGGGAGTACCCCCGGACCCATTGTTAATTTCCCAAGGGTATTAGGATGTCATGAACTTGTCATACCCACCGCATGCAAACTTTCAAATTTGCAAACAGTCGCCATTTTGAATTTGCCAAGACTGGGGCAATTTTGCGCTGGGAAGTGCGGATATTGGACATTTTCACGTGCTTAAGTGTTTGTATAACTTTTTTAAACCCCTTTGAAACTTATTCAAGTGGTTTGAAGGCATGGAAGCACAAGAGCCGAGTGTTAAAGAGAGGTATTAAAGTTCTTATTTCTCGTCGATCGTGTTATAAAAGTCTTAAGACTTGTGAGGTGACAAAATCAGAGGTTTGTCGATTTACATTAAGCTTATATTGTTTGAGCTAACAGTGACTAAAATCATGTCGCCAAAATACTTCTATCTTTGCATCTTATAGCAATGTACCTGTTCTATGATTCCGACAGCAACAAACACAAATCGTGGTTGCCTTGCAAAACACAAGGTGTGATTTTCTCGGAGCAGTGGAAGTGTGGCTCGCAATATAATTATCGAAACCATGGCGAAACAAGGTAGGCTTACGTAATTCACGCGCATCTATCTCCAATATTACAAAATGTGTATGTTAGTTTAAAGCTCGTTCAGTAATTTCGGTAGTACGGGTTTGTTGCCACAACCAAATGAATGGTTTCCACTTGAATGAAACCTTCGATTATTCTATGTTATACAATAACAATTCGAGTTATCGAAATTGCACCGTATTAATTTTACAATTTCAAACCAAATCGCTGTTTTGCCTTCTCTTTATTATAAGTTACATGTAAGATGAAATTGAATTTTTTTGGTAGAAACTTGACAAGTAAACTCGTGTTGATAACTGCTATTGGAATAATTTCAAGTTAGTGTTTATTTCTATTCTTATATGTATGTTTCACAAATGAATTCGGGTGGATGAAATATAAATCTCATACCGTACTTACCTTGATATATATTATGGGGTATTTTGCTATTATATGGACTAAAGATTCTGTGTAATACACATGTTTTATTACTGTTGTTGTCATCCATGGTACAAAATTTAATTTATTTAGCAGACACCTCCCAATATAAAGACAGCTGATGAAATTATGGAAATATAGTTTAGAGTTTGTTTATAAAGGCTTGGTTCATAAAATGTTATAAATTCAATTTTTAAAAGAAATATTATTTGTTGCAGGATTTCATACAACACTAGGCAATCAAATGATCAAAAACCTGTGTGTGAGAAGTCTTCAGCATGGGGTGGGTAGTATGGACTACATTCATGGGTTACTCATTATGGAAGACAATGACCACCATGATGATGAAAGTAGTGATCAGGATACCCAGGTTGTCCCTGAAACTGATCCACCAAACATTGGTAGGAGCAGCAGCCCCAGCCCCCAGTTCCTGAGTGCCACTCCCATGGTGCAAGTGCAATGTTTGAGTAATTTATATGCCGCAGGAAATAGAAAACAAATGCTGTGGCCAGAGGAGATGCGTAACATTAGTTTTACCAGCTTTAAAAACTGTGTTTTATAGATCCGGATGTTCTGCAACTCTGCATAAGAAATCAAGCAGATATTCGTAAAGACAGAGATGACAATAATACAAGGGCCTTTAGGAAGGCAGCCTATCATCAATTTATCTTGGACTGATATGGATGGCCACTGGGGGAAGGGAAATAGAAACATGTGCCCATCATGCATTGTCAAGACTATAAGAAAGCATTATCCTTTACACACTGGGGTGTATATGGGTTACAGGCCTGAATAAGAGTATTTGCCACTAACAAGCATTCTTGGTTTTCTGTTAAATGACTGGCCCCGAGGGGGGTACTGCAATCAACTTTTGCTGGGTATGTGGCACTGGCCTCTCAGAGCACTGGCCCGTTTATAGTCTATTCTGTGACCAAATTATAGACCCCATCTTAGTCACTTTTGTGAAAATGTAAATTTTGCAATCCCAACTTTGTGATGTGCTGCTTTTAAAACCCCAAATCCCCACGTTGATTTTCATCTGTGGCCTACCAGAGACAAAATTGATTTGTCAAAGATTTGGCCCGGCAAAGAAAACTTCAACTACTAGTGACAATATCAAACATAAAATAACAAATCATTTTGAAGAGAAACCACTCTATTGGAATAATTAATTTTCTTTGTGTATGTGAATAGACAACAATGTATTTTCAGTATTGAATGGGAACTAGCTTGCAATGGAGGCTCATGCAGTGGGATATCAGTAAAAATATTTGCATGTGAAAACATTGCACCACATGAGTCTCCAGTTCAATACTGAGAATATTAATTTTGTCTATTGTTGGAGTACAAACAACAGCCCAATGCTGTACTGAACACTACTAAAACCAATGGCAACGCTTTTTACGGTAAAAACCTATAAGCCTTATTGCAAAGTTGTTAGCAGAGGGGCACGGGTTCCCCCTCTTTTGAAAAAAAAATAATATTGATGATAAGGCCCAGTCTATAACATTTTGACTTTCCTTCTCCCCCACCCCACCCCCTACCCCCATTCCCCCCACCCCCATCCCCATGATGTAGTCTGGATCATCCATGCACTGATTTGACTTCATGAATGATAGCATATTGCACTTATGTTTCAACACTTTTTCTTGAAGACAAAAAAGTACAACAATAGCAACAAATGCTCTCTAAGGGTGTGTTTCATGGCTAGGTAAATAAACATGTCGATCCACTTTTCAAACCCTTCCCAAAGAAACACCAGGATTCTAAAAATATTGATTGAGACTAATCCACTGAATCCATCCCAAGTATGGATTCATGACTTTATTAAAGAAACTGAAATCTGGATTCCAATTTTTTTTTGCCTAAGTCGAACCACACCAAGATAGAGTGTACAATCTCCACGTGCATTCAATAATTTATTTTCTATTTAATCTTCATGCGTTTAATCCTTTTTCATGACAGAAGAACGACTGTTAAGAGACCTTCGTTCCAGACCCCTATTTTTAACTATATAAACAATTTTCAAACACTGTAATGGTTACTTTTGAAAATGTTTGTTGCTTAGCATACGAAATGTCAACTTTTTTATAAAAATGCGTTGGTTTACCATGTGTATCACCACTGTTTGTGTTTCATTTTTAACCCATGAATACACGCATGCGTAATGAACGGGTTATTGGGAACGGCGACAGATATGCAAATGAGTTAGACTCGTACCCAGTCGCTATTAATTGGTTTTGGAGTGAGAGAAGATTGGATACTAGGTTGAATTGACGCGCGCGGGGTGTCATGGGAAGGGTCGAGGGAAAAATAGGGTAGTTTCTTGGTGTTGCGGATGGTGTGATCACCAAATGACGTAAAACAAAAGATTCAAAAGACACTGAACAATACCCACACCACAACACAAAAGCTAACCAACAATGACTCCCGCAACACCAAGAAACACCCAAAAATAGCGGCTGGACAAACTCAATCCAAAATGGCGACTGTTGTTCACTATTATTGTAAACAATGCTGAGAAAGAGTGTAAAATGGCGCGTGTGGATAAATATTAATTACAGCTGAATAGCAATATTCTTTAAATATGACAGTTTTTTGTGTCATTACAAGATATCTTATGGTTCATATATTCAGCCATTGAGCCAATCGATCGAGTTAGGAATTATTTTACTTATGCTGACAAAACTTAAGGTTTCCTCTGTGCATGACAAGTGTATTTGGTCAAAATTTACTGTAATAGGCTTAAGTTAATCAGGATATGTCTGAAAATAGATTACTTCATTATGTTAAAAGGAAATGCTGCATCATTGCAATTGCCCACTATCGATCATTACGCCTGTATCTTCAAGGTTTCTAAATGTTTATTTTGATATTTTTCATCCATTTCGCTGCATGGGTATTAAGTGTATATTAAATTTTCATTATAATGTACTTATTTGAGAGCATGCGTGATTTGGCCGCGGACGGCCACGGTTTTTGACGGTCCGGTTAATTCTTCCCTCGACTGTTTGTTAAATGAAAAACTGTTAATAATGCCTGAATTATTTGGGCTCTCGATCAGCGCCAAGACTTAGATGGGAAAGAAAAACAAGAGAGGAGACAGAGGATCAACAGAAGAACAAGAAGATAAGACAGCAGCCAAACGTCCCAACATGGCGGACGACCAAGATGACGAACTACGAGGCGAAGAGCAAATCAGTCTTATCGATATGCACACCATACTAATAGATATACAAGCCACAGTGCGCAATATGTCAAAGGAACACACTAAACTGGTAACAGAAGTGATGGAATTAAAAACATCGTCCAAGAGACAAGAAACTCACATCGACAATATGAAGAAGACTCTCGACGCAGTCATCAGGGCGAACGAGCATTTGACGAAGGAACTACATACTGCGAAAAAAAGAATAAAGGAACAAGACGACGAAATTGAAGAGCTTAACGAGTCTTTAGATACTCTAGAACAATACTCGCGAAAAACAGCCTTGAGATTGTGGGGATTCCGGAAGGCGTATGCGAGAACGAAGAAGCAATACTTAAGTTGGCGACGGCTTTAGAAGTCGACATTAAGTCCGAGGATATTGATATATGCCACAGAGTCAAAAGAAAAAACAACAAACCAATAATTGCCCGCTTCGTAAGCCATAAAGTTAAATCGGCTCTTTACAAACAACGCACGAAACTAAGAAATATAAATTTCTCTCAGTTATTTCCAAACGCTTCAATTGCTGCAAGAGTTCAGGCAACCCACATTTATATTAATGAGAATCTAACGGCCCATCGAAGAAATCTAGTTAGACTGGCCAACCTCAAGAAAGAAGGACACTTGTTGCAGGGAGTTTGGACAATCGACGGGAAAATATTTGTAAAGACATCGCCGGATGGACGTCCCTTTAGGATTAATTCTGAAGATGACTTGGATAATCTTTGACTGTAAATGACGGTAAGATCTATTATTCAGGGAAATTTACTTTTACTACAGTCACGAGGGAAGAAATACACCATTAAGGATTAGGCTACACGAACGTTTCGGTAATCTCTAAATTATATTAGTGTATTTGTGTTTTGTTGTATGTTTTTGTTTTTAACTCACTAATTATCTTACAATGCAAAATATGACAAAATATAAAGTTATCTCTTTAAATGTTAGAGGTATAAGAGATCAGATTAAGAGGAGGAGCATTTTTTCATATTTAAAAGATCAGAAAGCAAACCTTTATTCCCTTCAAGAAACATATTCAGACCCAGAAGATGAAAAAATATGGCAAAGTGAATGGGGAGGTAAAATATATTTTTCTCATGGGACGCGACACAGCAAAGGTGTTTGTATACTACTAAATTCCACTGTTGAGGGTAATGTTGAATATTCTTTTAGTAACAAAACAGGACGAATTTGTCTGATTAACATACATTTGAACAATTTAAAATTTTCATTCTGTAATATTTACGCTCCTAATAATCAGTCGGAACAATTAGAATTTATTCAAGAACTAAATAATTGCATCATTGACAAGTCAGAATTAACCAACCTTATTATCGGTGGTGATTGGAACTGCACGCTATCAAAAAAAGACAAAAAAGGCGGGATTCCTTGGAAATCAACACTTTTCAGGAATCTGCTCTTGACTACAATGGAAATGTTGGATTTAATCGATATATATAGAACATAGCATCCAAATTCCCACGGGTTTTCATATTATTCTAAAGCTCTTCAAGTTAAATCAAGAATCGATTTTTTCCTGATAGCAAAAAACATGGCGCAATTGGCGAAAAATGCTGGAATCTCCACTTCAATTGCACCTGACCACAACACAATCTATCTAAATTTATTGTTACCTGAAAACGCCCCGAGGGGACCCGGATTCTGGAAATTCAACAACACTTTACTTGAAGATGAAGAATATGTAACATTAATTCGAGAACTTATCCCTCAAATACGTGAGAAACACTATTCTATACTGGACAAACGACTTTTGTGGGAGCTAATGAAACTGGAAATAAGAGGTGACTATCAAATTCGCGAAACGTAAATCTAAAATTTATTCACAAAGAGAAATAGAAATATCCAACCAGCTTGACCAATTAGATAGTATTATATGTAATAGCGATAACCTGCAAAATATAGACAGTGTCTTGAACGAATATGAGGCACTGAAAACAGAACTTTAATCAATTTATAACCGTAAAGGAAAGGCTGCAATATTTCGGTCAAAATCTCGTTGGGTAGAACAAGGGGAAAAGCCCACAAAATATTTCTTCAACCTCGAGAAACGAAACTACAACAGAAAAACCATTAAAGAACTGCGATCTGAAGATGATGAGATAATAGAGGGAGACAAAGAAATACTTAAAGCTATCGAAGTTTTTTATGACAATCTTTACACCTTAATGGGAATTATGCCACAGGAAAATTTCGATAACTTTATTAAAAACCTGGAATTCCCAAAACTCTCCGAAGAGGAAAAGGAAAAATTGGAAGGTCTCCTAACACTTGAAGAATGCAAAAAAGCATTAGAATCATTTCAACAAAACAAATCTCCAGGTGAAGATGGCTTCACCGTGGAGTTTTATAAATTCTTTTTTCATCTCGTGGGTCAACATCTACTAGAAAGCTTCAATATGGCTTATGAATTAGGAGAACTGTCTATCTCTCAAAGACGGGGAATAATAACTCTAATCCCAAAAGATGACTCCGATCATTCGGATCTTCAAAATTGGAGACCAATAACTTTACTTAATATAGATTACAAGATTGCATCAAAAGCCTTAGCTAGACGGATTGAAACCGTATTGACAAAATTAGTACACCCGGACCAAACGGGTTTATGAAAGCACGTTACATAGGTGAGAACCTGAGGCTCATTAGTGATGTTCTAGAGTACACTAAGACAGAAGGAAAATCTGGCATTTTTTTATCTCTTGATTTTAAAAAGGCATTTGATACGCTAGAATGGTCATTTGTGAAAAATGTATTTGATTTATTTAATTTTGGGGATTGTGTTAAAAGGTGGATAACAGTTTTCTACACCAACATCGAAAGTGCCGCCCTAAACAATGGTTACGCAACTAATTGGTTTAAGCCCACTAGGGGCGTCAGACAAGGCTGCCCCTTGTCACCCTACCTGTTTATATTAGGTGCAGAAATATTGTCAGGAAAAATTCGTCAGTGTAAGCTGGTTAAAGGAATACAAATGTATGAAAACGAAGTTAAGATCAGCCAATTTGCGGATGACACTAACCTCTTTTGCTTAGATATTATCTCGGCCGAAAAAGCTCTCAGTATAGTCAATGAATTTGCAGGTGTTTCGGGACTGAAATTAAATATGAAAAAGACGAAAGCCTTGTGGTTAGGAAAATGGTTAAACAATAGAGCTACACCGCTACAATTATCGTGGCCACGAGATCCGGTTAAAATTCTAGGTATTTACTTTTCGTATGATGAAAACAAGAATGACTATTACAACTTTCGCTTAAAATTGCAAAAATTACAAACCAACTTAGATATATGGAGTTCAAGGAATCTTATGCTGTTTGGAAAAGTATTGATTTCAAAATCTATCGGGCTATCGCAAATTGTTTATTCCGCAACTAACATAAATATCCCTGGAGATATTGCGACGATCATCAAAAAAAAGCTATTCGATTTTCTTTGGAACAAGAAAAACGATAAAATTAAAAGAGAAGGCCTTTATCAAGACTACGATAAAGGTGGAATCCGTATGACTGATATTAATTTAATGATAAAGGCAATGCGGCTCGCGTGGATCCCGCGACTTTTTTGTCACACAAATTTAAATTGGAAGTCAGTTCCTGATCACTTTTTTCGTAAACTGGGTGGTCTAAAGTTTCTTCTTCATTGCAACTACAACGTGAAATTTATAAATCCCAAACTTCCAATATTTTATAAAGAAATTCTATCATCTTTCAAAGAATTAAAATCTCTATACAGTTACAATCCGGAAAAAACTGTTTTATTTAACAATTGTGAGATTCTAATAGATGGCAAGCCGTTCGTCATAAGCGAATGGCTTTCAAAAGGAATAATTTCTATTAAGGATCTTTTAGATAATAAAGGCCAATTTTTATCTTATAAAGACTTTAATTTAAAATATAATTGTAAGACTAACTTTTTAAACTACTATCAAGTTATAAGTGCCGTCCCACATCACCTACTATTAGAAGCAAGAAACAGGACAGATTTTCACAAAGAAATATTTCTAAATAATCAATATACAAAAATTGAACTGGACTAGTCAACGAAGTTAGATCTTGAAACGGCAAAAATAAGAGATTTTTACTGGTTACTGAACTGGAAAGTTCATCATTCTCCACAAACTGGACCAACTAAATGGAATAAGCTTTTGTCACTAAATGGAGGAAATTGGGAAAATATTTTTAAATCTGTAAATCAAATTTGCAAAGAGAACAAACTGAAGGAATTCCATTTTAAATTTATACACAGAATTGTAGTGACCAAAAAGGAACTACACAGATTCGGTATTAAAGAGGATAGTGATTGTGTGTATTGTGGAGAACAAGATTCAATTGAACATACATTTGCAGACTACCAATTCACAAAACGATTTATTCATAATGTAGTACAATGGTTCAACATGTGTAATCATGCTAATTTCAATCCATCCGCTGTAGAGTACTTATTTGGAAATTTATCAAACTCAACTAATCCAAAGTTAATTAGGAAATTCAACTACACCCTGTTGTTCATGCGTTATTATATTTATACCAACAAGCTATACTGCAACTCCCTGTTAATGAACGACTTTATTAACAAAATAACTATTAAATACAAGTTGGAAGATCTCTACTCTGAACACTAGTACTATTTGAAGCTCCTCGTCTTAATTTGATCAAGCAACCTTCTTATATGATTGTATTATTGTATTTATATAACATATATGTACGAATAATTTGTTGTAGATATGTTTTTAATGTTGCAGATATGTTTCTGATGTACATGTAGGTAATTTGTGAGTGTTAATAAAGATGTCATTAAAAAAAAAAAAAAGGAAATGCTGCATCATTGCAATTGCCCACTATCGATCATTACGACTGTATCTTCAAGGTTTTGAAATGTTTATTTTGATATTTTTCATCCATTTCGCTGGGTATTAAGTGTATATTAAATTTTCATTATAATGTACTTATTATTTAGCACTTATAATGCCTTGTTTTATCAGAGAACTATGCACAGTATTACACTGTAACTGTCACTTTCAAGCATGGAATCTTGTGAAATGAAACACTTTTCAAGATTGTCATAGATCAACAAAAAAAAATGATGCGCATGGTTTAATTTATTATAGGAAATTAACCCTCTCTTTTGCATAAATTTTCCCTCTAAATTGCATAAATTTAAGCCATGTTAATTTTGAATGTTGATTTCCTATCATTATAAGGTAGGAATACAAGTTATTGATAAAGTTTAAAAACTGATCATTTCTAAAATTATTTTGATTACATGAACAATGACTCCACAACAGAGCTAATCAGATGCTACGGGATGTTGTCAATTTTAATGCAATAGTGACCCAGTTCATTTACAATGCATGCTAGTTTTCTTAGCACCATATAAAATTTCATGTCGCTGTTGGAGAACCCCAGTTCCAAGTGGTGTCCAATGACACAGACAATGGAGATTTCTTGTTTAGGCATTATATACATAATAGCTGATAACACAGGGTTGGAAACCTCAATTTTGATAGCACTGGCAGTTTGGGCGTGTGTGTAATGTACAATTGCACTCGCCAAAGAAGACTTGACACTCACTTGGACAAGTGGGCGAGTGATAATTTCCATCCCTACAGCAACATATCACATACTTGAATGAGTTCTGGCTTTCATTAAAGACCCAGTATTGTCCATTATGCTTCACGCACCTCTGAACAATAGATGCCTCACACTTGTGCAACCCAAAACAATAACAGAGGCACGTGAAGCGTAATGGACAATACTGGGTCTTTAATGAAAACAAATGAAACATAATGGACACATACAGCCATTAAATTGCTTTCACTTCTTTTGAATTTTATTTATGAAGCATTTATTGCCTACTATCACAGAATAAAGAAAACTTATGACCCCCATCCCCTGTCTTCAAATTTAATTCTTGGAAACAATATCATTTCTCTTCTTTAATTAAAATATAAAAGAAATACAGTGGAGCTCAACTCCTCAGACTCTACTCTCAACAATATTTCTGGGAGAGTTCATTGACTGTGATTTGGCCAGTGCTCCTTAACAGAAGACTATTCAACTGGCATGATTTATAGCTTCTTCTGGGCAGATAGATATATTGTGATTGCATCCAGGCCTTCTTGGACCCCAACCATTCTTTTCAAACTTAAAATGGAAGTTAGAAGGCAAAATACAGGAAAATGTAAAGTACTACATGTAATATTAAAGTAAAGTAATTTTTTTGGAGGTGGTATGACCAAGTCCCCTTAAATACAAAATCTGCATATAAGAACCTGTAGATTAAATTGGCAAAGCACTTAAGCCTGACAAATGAACCAGGTTCTCATTTGCAAAAAAAGTAGTAAAACCTAGAAACTGACGAAGACCAAAATGTGCTTTGGGATCCCATGATCACAATATCTTGATCTGATTGCCTCTGATACCTATATATGACTACCCCCTAATCCGTGTAAGAAGTAGGCAATTCTCTATTGTTCCGCTGCATTTCGCTTTCTCCACATAAGAATGTTTAGATTTTCGTACTGAGAATAAGTCAACCTATGGACAACATGGTTTTGAAATAAAATTTACTGAAACTTTATTTTAAAGCAATGTTTCTTTTGTGTTACAAGATTTCATCCAATCGTGAGACTCCAAAACAATGGCCAAGAAAGACTTCTAATCTTCCATGTTCCCCACATAGAATTTTTGTTGCATTAAAAAACACCATAGTTTTCACTAAAAGGGAATCAATTAGTAAACTAGAGATAAATAAATGCGCTACCTGATGAAGTTATGGTAGATTTTCATGTTTTAGCCAGTGAGGTGGACGGTTTCAACAATAGCACAATTCACACCTTTCTGCATTCTGTGCATTTGGGTTGCCTTCTTCTTACACGGATTGTTACTTAATTATGTTTGTTTGGGTTTCTAGCTGAAAGGTCTCTTTTTTGTCCTTTCAAATACTTTATCATCCTGGCTTAATACTAGTTGAAATATAAAAACATCTTATCAAGGTGATAGAAGTAATCTTTGGATGTTGTCCTTCAGTAGCATTTTAAAAATAATAAATTATCAAATGAGGCCTTAAACTACTGTAATAAAACGTGCGCGACACGTACTGGCATGTCGCGCACAGATCCTACACCCTCAAACACTACTCTCCCACACTACGAAGTGCACATGCACCAGGAACAACTGCCCCATCTCAAGCACTAAATTATGCTTACTATTAAAGGAATGCCGTTTACCAAATCACATGTAACAATTGCAATCGACACTATATCGGGAGCACTACACGTTTCATCCACGATCGTATTAGAGAACATCTCAACAGTGAAGACTCCTCTGTAAAGAAACACATCTCTGCATGCCAAATCATAGACTACAAAGGCATTGTAATTACAGCGCGAAGCGCGCTACCGTTTCCACTAGACCAAGATTTTTGACACTTTTTTGACACTTTTTTGATTGAAGGGCGGAGTTTATCAGACCGTTTGAAATTACCGCGCGCAAACTAGACGCGTAGATGTAAATAAGATCAGGATATTAGATTACTAGATTACCGAGTTGTTGACCGTTGTTCTTTGGCAGCCAGAAAATGAATTTCAACAAATTCGTAAGTAAAAAAGAATTAGTTACATGTAATCTGTCTGAAGCCAATACATTTTAGGTATTTCAATTTTGAATAACAAAAATATTTTTTATATATCCGCAGCAAACATACAATTACGAGTAAACGCAAACGCCGGCTTATACGATAATGGGAGAGCACTACCTTCTCTTGTTCGTGAGCGGATATTAGATTTGAATCACCAAGGTTTGGGTCAACGTACTATTGCAAGAGAGGTCAGAACTAGTCATACATTTGTAAAAAACGTTATCAGAAGTTACGATGTAACAAATTCGTCGATTCGTATACCACGAGCTACTTTTGCTGAGCCTAAAATTGACACAAATGTTCTTGAATACATTGAAGTGCAAAAGCTTATAAAACCAAGCACATACGCGTCCGAGATACAACACAGGCTACTGTTAGACGGAGTGGTTCACCCCAATGACATGCCAGGGACATCGCAAATCAATCGACGACTCAGGAAAGACCTCATGTTTAGTAAGAAGAAACTGACGGTTCATCCGCTTGAGGCAGAAAAGCCAGGTGCATTGGATCGGCAAAACGAATATCTACAAGCTATATCAAGATATCCAGCCAGCAAGCTTCATTTCTTTGATGAATCAAGTGTTATCAAAACGACGGGCAATCGCAAGTATGGAAACGCTAGGGTCGGCGCGCGAGCTATTGAGCTGCAGCGTTGCGCATCTAACGCGACCTTTACAATAAATTTGCTCCATTCAGTTGTTGGTGTAGATTGCTTCAATATTCTTCAAGGTCCATCAAATGGTTTGGAACTTCTAAATTTTTTCGACGATGCCTTACAGGTAGAACGGGCCGATGGAAGTGCTGCCCTAGAGCGTGGCGATCGACGTCGTAGTAATGGACAATTGTGGATTTCACCATGCCCACCACATTGAGCCATTGCTGCGAAATATGCTCAATACATGCGGAATTGAGTTGGTTTACCAACCACCGTACTCACCACACCTAAACACATGTGAGTACTGTTTCAATCAGATCAAACAATTTCTTCAACTGCACCAGTTGTTAGCAATGAATGAAACGGAAGTGGCAATTGGAGAAGCGATTTGCCTTATCACGGCAGATAACTCAGCAGGGTACTACAGGAAGTGTGCCTATCTGGTATAAAACTAACGATATATTAAAGAGGCAAGAAAAGTAAAAATAAAAAGAGGGAGAACAATTGATTAACACAAGTATTTTGGTTTGTTGATGTTGATTAAAAACATGCGTTTGTTGCAAAAACATTTCCGCCCGTGTGTAGTTTCTATTTTTAACTCAAGTCGTGAGAGAAAATAACTTTAGGAAAAAATATTGATAAAAATATTTCTCCAAGTCGTTAGGTCAGTGTAACCGAGAAATAAAATCTGTTTTCAAGAGGACCTTTCAAAAATGTTGAGCGACAGTGCAAAACAGCACGTGAGATGTAAACATTCAACGAGAAACAAAGACGCCGCATAATTCAACACAACATAAATTTTTAGTTTAAGACATTTAAATCACCAAATTCGAAACACAACACAAACACAACGGTTGACAAAGTCATGCCAGCACAGTTGAATATGTTCAGTCATTAGAAACTCAGTGAAGAGCGGCGATCTACACCGCTATTCAAATATGTATCAACATTTCTATTTCGATACTGTTCAATCAGAATTGGTAATTGCCAGTCCTCGCTCGCATCAAATTCAGGAACCTTTCCATTGAGTGCTTTTTCCAGAATAAGAAGATCACGGTCCAAGAAAACACGGTAACTGTACTTGATTAAATTACGAACTTTTAGTCTGGGACGCATTACTGCAAAAAAAGAAGTCGACGCCTTCGTGCGAGACTCGCAAAACGCTTTCAGCTTTGATTCTACATCGCTGTGTTCTTGTTGTAATCGTTTGATTTCTTTTTGCAGCTCCGTTATCTTTTGTTTCAGCTCCGGGTGCTTGTCTCTCAAACCACAAGCGTCATGGGAAAGACAGGGGGATGAAGAACATTTCGGTCTTGTATGTCCAGATTTGTGACAATTTCCACAGAGCCTCGACCGCACAGCTGAAAGAGGCGCGAGAGCATCATTTTCGCGAGTAGCTTTGTTTAGTCCCTCTTCCGCACTCGATAACAATACTTTTTTTCAATTGGACGTTTTCGGCTAATTCAGCTTTCACGTGGTCTAACGGTGATCGCTCAGGTTTTACAGTAGATGTCGCAGCACTGTCAAAGCTTCTTTCCATGAGCGAGGATCAACCTTATGTTCACTTTCGCTTGCAGAAGTAGACATGTCTTGTAGCTTTCTTCGTTTTGCAAGGTCCAACGGTTGAACAACAGGTGAATCCAGCTCACTGACTCTCAGAAGTATTTACCGATATAACCCTTCATTTACCGAACTAGCTCGAACAAACATCTCTTGAAAGTTATCTGTATCGTCCAAAGAAAGATTCACATAATCGCCATCTTCGTCCTTGTATCGTATCCGCAAAGTGCTGGAAGTGTGATGTCGCAAGCTACCGCAGGTCCGTCTGATATCCTTCACAAGCGAAGAAATAGAGGTTACTTCACGGTTGGTGAGCGCGTACGATTTTTATTCACGAGTTGGGAAGAATCACAAACGAACGAGCGAGGCTTTACGAGCGAGTGAGTTTGTGATTCTTCGCAACGAGTGAATAAAAATCGTACAAGCGAACCAACCGTGAAGTAATTTGTTTATTATATGCATACTGAGATTTACACAACAGAAAAACAAGACGAAACGATTAAATTATCAACAATTTAGTAGAAGGGTTCTTGGTTTATTGTCAGACTCAACTTTCAAGTGGAAAAATTCACCGAATTCACACATCTAACAAAAATAATAGACTGTTCACTGTCCCCTATTTTTCCGTGTGATCAGTCGAGATTGTGCGCAAAGTTCGAGTCAGCCGCCATTTTTGTTTTTCATGGTGAGTGAAAGCTGGAGAGAGTGCAAAAATCCGCCGTGACATTCAAGATGGTGGCTAAATGAAGGATCGAACTCGACGAACAAACGGGAAAATAGGGGACTGTGATAACTACGACAATAGTTTTTTCCAAAACTATAACAAGACTATAAACAATGAGTCACAACTTCAAAGATACATGACTGATAATTCTAACATGATTGAACAATGAGTCGAAGTTCGAGAAACACTTATTTTTTATATAAAATCAGGCCCTGCTAAAAGTAAACAATTTATAGCTTACGAAATCCATGTAAGCTTACTTACTCTGAATCGGAATCCAATGGTCTAATTCGTTTGTATCTTTTTGTAGAGGAGCTTTCTCGAACTGTTAGAGTTCGAGATTGATTCAAGGTGTTCACTGAAACAGTTATTTGTCCCCCGCTGATAACGGCACCCGTGAATAATGACAGCGGTTGCTTGCCCGCTTGTTTGTTTTCATGAAACTGAGCTAGAGAACTCTCGACTTTTTTGTGTAGCAGTCAGTTGTTGTCGTTTTGTTTGGTCTTTTTCTTTGTGTTTTCATTTTCTTGTTCGTCTATAAATTCCTCTAGGGACAAAGCGAGATCTTCGAAACGACTCGAAGCCATTTTTTAACTGACAGAAATGCCAAGGACGGCGAAGGCTCACTCAATGGCGGGAATTCCCGTGTACGATTTTTGTCACTAGTGAAAAATGTCGTATCGCGATTCTTATTGGTCATACGATATTCTTCACTGGTGAGGAAAATCGTATGACCAATAGGATGGCTTGTCATACGTGAAAAGACGATTTTTATCTCATAGTTTTCTGGTGTATAAATCTCAGTATGTATAACGAATACTTTAGTACGATTCCATCGACTTTGTCTGCTTCTATGTAAAACTTTACAAATTCATCCTGGCCGTACTCAACTTTTACTTGGAACTTCATGCCTCAACTCAACTCAAAATAGATCAAGACTACTCGTCGCGTCACATATCAATCACATTGTCTACGCCCACTTTGTTGTTCGGCTCCTTTGTTAAAGTGTCAAAAATTCGTCAAAAATCTTGGTTTAGTGGAAAAGGTAGCGCGCTTCGCGCTGTAATAAGCGAAAGAGTTCTAAAAAGTAGTATTTCCTCTCAAACGTGGGATTGTGATGTTTTAGGGTGCAAAAAATCTTGCGGTAAATCACTTACCTCTGGAGCGTGGTCTAGCTCTACAAACGTGAACCTCAAACCGCAACCCTGACGGCAAGGCACTGGTCACGTGACTTCTGGACGTTCGCGGTTTGCAGGAAATGCCAAAAACCCCTTGATCTTAAGGTCTCTAATGTATACATAGTTTTACAGTTAGTGTGATGCCTATTGGCTTTACTGACTTAATAAAGTTGAAGTTGAAAGCGTGAATACTGGGTTAAGTGTCAACATAGCATATAAGTTGTCATGGCAATTAACCCTGGATTAGCGCTCATTGTACTTCGAACAGCTCGGCCCTGAACTACACTAAGGCCCTATTTAAATGGAAAGAGGATGATCCTAGTGCTAGGATGATCCTAGAAGGTTCATTTGGTTTACATGCAAAAATGCGGCACTAGGATGATCCTAGTGCTAGCATCATCCTACCTCTCCGATAGGATGATCCTAGCGCTAGGATCATCCTATTCGCATGTAAACTGAAAGCAGAAAACATGTCGCGCTCGGATGATCCTAGTGCCAGGATCATCCTACGTGGCCAAACGATAATTCAATAGAAATTGCACGTTAATAATAACGTTGGCAAGTTATCACAGGCCACATTGGGTTATAATCCGTTTAGCCAGGGCTTAACTCATTTCATCATAGGTATTTACCCCAAAAAGACGTATAGCCAGGGTAGTGGGTGGGGATATTATTAATGGGATTTTGTACACGTAATATCTTGATTTACTTACTGTTTTTCAAACAGGCATCAAGAGGTGCTCCACACAAAGCTTCGTTCCCTGGACAATATGAAACTGTTAAAATGCTTCTTGAAAGTGGTGAAGATGTGGAACAAAAAGACCATGTCAAATTCTTACTTGAACACAACGAGGATGTAAATATTCAAGATAGTTTTGGAAAAACACTACTACACTTGTCAGTCGAACACGGTGACGAAAACCTCGTCAAATTGTTACTTGAACACAACGCGGATGTAAATATTCAAGATATCTGTGGAAAAACACCACACTACAATGGTCAGTCGAACACAGTGACGAAAACAGTGACCTCGTCAAATTGTTACTTGAACACAACGCGGATGTAAATATTCAAGATATCTGTGGAAGAACACCACTACAATGGTCAGTCGAACACGGTGACGAAAACAGTGACCTCGTCAAATTGTTACTTGAACACAACGCGGATGTAAATATTCAAGATATACTTGTAGAAACACCACTGCACTTGTCAGTCGGACGCGGTGACGAAAACCTCGTCAAATTGTTACTTGAACACAACGCGGATGTAAATATTCAAGATAGCTATAGAAAAACACCACTACACTTGTCAGTCGAACACGGTCCAGCTGACGGTCGCGAAAACCTCGTCAAATTGTTACTTGAACACAACGCGGATGTAGATATTAAAGATTGGGATGAAAAAACACCACTACACTTGTCAGTCGGACGCGGTGACGAAAACTTCGTCAAATTGTTACTTGAACACAACGCGGATGTAAATATTAAAGATAGCTATAGAAAAACACCACTACACTTGCCAGCCAGACGCGGTCAAGAAAACCTCGTCAAATTGTTACTTGAACACAACACGGATTTAAATATTAAAGATATCTATGGAAAAACACCACTACACTTGTCAGTCGAACACGGTCACGAAAACCTCGTCAAATTGTTACTTGAACACAACGCGGATGTAAATATTAAAGATAGAAATGGAGCTACGCCACTACATTTTTCAGTCAGACGCGGTCACGAAAACCTCGTCAAATTGTTACTTGAACACAACGCGGATGTAGAGATTCAAGATAGAAATGGAGCTACGCCACTACACTTGTCAGTCGAACACGGTCACGAAAACCTCGACAAATTGTTACTTGAACACAACGCGGATGTAAATATTCAAGATTGGGATGGAAAAACACCACTACACTTGTCAGCCAGAGACGGTAACGAAAACCTCGTCGATTTGTTACTTGAACACAACGCGGATTTAAATATTCAAGATAGTTATGGAAAAAAAACACTGCAGTTGTCAATCCAGCGAACACGGTCACGGAAACCTCGTCAAATTGTTACTTGAACACAACGCGGATGTAACTTCTCAAGATAGATATGGATACATGTTGTGGTTCAATTTTATCCTTGGTTCAAATTTTATTTTCCTTTGTTTAAGGTGGCCCGCGGCTATTAGTCGCGCGGAGGCTCCCTTTTATAAATCGAATTTTCGGCATGAAAGCGTTAACCGATTTTTGTAAGTTTTGGTAGGGCGATACTGTACAGGAAGTTAAATTTTGGTGTATATAAGATAAGCGATTAAAAGTTACGAGCGTTTTTAGAAAACCCCGTTTTTGAAGAAAACAAGAATATTTTCATAAAACGACGACAGATTTTTTCTAATTAAGCTCAATAAGTTCCAAGACTTCAAGCGATGCCTGCTAAACATAGCCCAAATTGTCCTGGCATGGGGACATAGAGAAATGACATGTTGTTACGGTCTCCTTTTATTAAGTTCGGCACATGTGAAGTTCAAAGTTTGAACCGGGCCTTACTTGAAAGAATATTAAAGATTCAGTCACCATTTGTTGTGTCAATTGATATTTTGATAACTGTCCAAGGTCAGTTTGAGAGATGGAAACGAGTGTTAACTAAAGAAACTACGCCCGGGTTAAAGGGGCTATGTCGCAAGGTGAGTCTGCGCAATGAGTTCCTGTCATGTGATGTCACCTGACGTCACACATGTCAAATTTCTATTGTTCCCTCCCGGATCGCGGCAAGTTTTATCGCGCTTGCACTCGTGTCGAACCACGCGAGGTAAACAAACACACGATCGATTTCGCTTTTAAATTCCTCCCCAACTTCCACCACTACTGGAAGACATCGAAGTTTTCGAAGGTACGACTAACAAATCGCAGAAATAATTTACCAAAAATCTAGCCAAGTAATACTCTAACTAATTTGTAAACTTGAGATCTATCCTTCCACGCAATACGACGGTTGGGCAGTTTAAACGGGGTATTAAGAAAGTATCTGAGATATCGGACTCCCACACGGCAATCATGTAAAGCAGTTGTACAAGTTTTAATTTTTAATTATTAACTTAACTGATGATTCTCCGTGTTTAAATAAAGATTTACATTACATTAATTACATTACATTACGACGGGATGGAACGGATTGCAGCAAATTCGACAGTAATGGCCGCCAACTTAATAAAAAGCCACCGGACGTTTTTCAAGTTGTTAATACCCAGTACTCACCCGCCATCCTCGCGACATAGCCCCTTTAACACTCGTTTCCATCTCTCAAACTGACCTTGGACACCTTATGAGGTTTTACACAACGTAGTATATTTTGTTATACCGTAGTACTGAGTAAACGAGAACAGAACCCCATTTATTGCGCAGAGAACCCGGAGAACTGAGAGAACAGAGCTCCGGTTAAGCAAAGAGTAGCGTTTTGGGGTTTAGCATTGACCTACAGTGTTTAGGGTTAAGCACTGATTTGAAAACGGTTAGCTTTCATTTTTTGTTATGGGTAACTATAAATAGGTTAAAAATTACATCTCGGCAGCTAATCCGCGTTGGTATAGTGGATAAGGATATTAGTTATGAAGCGAACGAGTCGGGTTCGAGGCATACACTATACTGATCTTTTTTTCTAATTTTACTCTAAGTGTGAAATAGGTTTTACTTCATAATAATGATAATGTAACTTAAATTCATGTAACTTAAAGTGAAAAGGAAAGGTCAGTTTGAGATATGGAAACGAGTGTTTACCCAACGCCCGACCCGCCCCGCCATTTTGAAAGCGGAGAATGTCCTGGGACGAGGTTAAGGTGAGTGGTCTCCAGTACCACTGCGCCATGCTGCTGCACGTACAAGAGGCTAAGATAAAGAGATGATTTATTTCAACAGATAAAAATGTGTAAAACGTTGGCTTTATTTGCTGAGAAGCATGGAAATTCTAGGTGTAATTTTAGTGACAGGCGCAGTAAGCCGTTAGGTCTTCTGTCCTGTGAGTAACGAGACTCGGAAACAATCGCATAACTTTACCGAACAATTTTAAACTGGCTGTTTCTTGGCAATGAATCGGCGGTAACTATTCGATGAAGTGAATACAGCAAACGACTGTAGCCTAAGGAACAATCTTTATTCGCGACAACGGGGACCACTAGATCGGAATACAGATGCAAAATTTAGTCGAGTACGTATGCGTACCACGATCTAGAGACTCCCATTACATATAAAATACAACAGTGCTATAATAAAAGGTAATTGCAGTTAGCCAAGGAGAAGTTTCTATTCTGACATTTTGGATGAAAATGTTCATTGTTTGCTTGTGTTAAGTGTAAGGTTCTATAATAGTAGCTTCATGGCTCAAGAAACATTTTCTTGCGGCTTCTGCGCAAATAATTAAAATAGAACATATTTTCTAGCAGCTTATATAGAATGCTTTTAAATTATGCCGACCACTGAGGGATGCTTTTTTAAAGTGATTAACATTATGATTTGGCCAATAAAACATCCGCTTCACCAAACACCCATTGAACGTGAATTGAGTGCGCTATTTTCTATTCCCCACTCCAGAAATTTGGGCTAACTTTTCCAGTTTTACTCCTACAATTTTCGACCTAAAACTTGCATAAGAATCATGTCTTCATGACTGTCGTAAAAACCAGGGCGCGGTCCATTCAACCAATATTACCGAATTTGTTTGGAGGTGAATAGGATGGTAAATTTCAGGTGTGACGGGTTTAACCGAAAAAACTGATCTATCTCGAAAAGTACATCTACTTTTCCGAAACTATTTCGGATGGATCCAACCGACGAAGTCAAGCTCTGGACAAAAAATTTCGGAAGTTTTGGTTGAATGGATCGTGCCCCGAAATCCAACAGACACAAAATAAATCAATGAGTCAACTTTATTCCGCTGCGTCAATGTCTTCACATTTCAGAAGACGTGAGTTGTTGGATGTTACTGTTGATACAAAATTACTCTTAAAAAAGGATTCCAACTCCTTAAAACACCTGAACTGAACTGGACTTTTTTGCCTTGGAATTGATATTGATTAAAACACAAGTCAGGTAAACCAAGCTGATTTTGCCTCTTATTGGTCACTGCAAGTAACAGTAAGTAAAAGACCAATGTAAAAGGTGTCTTAATTGGGTAACCGTCAGTAGTCAAATGGGTCAGCTTTAAAGCAATAAACAAAGGAATTTTTTTATTATGAACAGTCAACGGATGCACTCCTAGAGTCAATTATGGAGACATGTAGCTGTTCTAACTTTTGAGTCTGTTGACAAAATCCTTTGGTGTGACCATTCAAATGAAACTTATTATGAACAGTCAACGGATGCACTCCCAGAGTCAATTATGGAGACATGTAGCTGTTCTAACTTTTGAGTCTGTTGACAAAATCCTTTGGTGTGACCATTCAAATGAAACTTCATGAGTAGTTTTTTTTGCATGGTACCATGGGAGTTAAAGGGTCAAACGGAAGAACATTTAACTATAAAACAACACATAAAAGTTGTTTCTCGCCATCATGGACTTGGACTTAACCGTCAAATATTCGGTGGATGGAAATTTAACCAGGACCGTAAAAATTCTATTGTTCGTTTGACAGCTAACAAATACCACGCAATTTCTTATTTGTTATTCCCAATCTCGTCCCCAGGGCCCTCTGGTTCAAAATGGCCGGGTAAAGAAATCACTGGACAAGGCTTCTAAAATACTCCAATACTTCTGAAGCGTTTTGTCACGCGAAGAATGAGGAAATGTCTTCGTTCCACTTGAACAGTGGTTCCTGTCGTGTTCTGTTAATACATAAAATAGAAGATAAAACAAGTGGGATAAACCCAGGAACAAATACAACACACTACTAGTTCTACCCGACCATGTGCTCACCGCTGTCCCACACATACTACTTCACTTTATAACATCCATGATACCACTTGTTACTTTATGTAATACTCGACAGTTTCAGCTTTTAAGAAACCACATGGCTGTTAAATATGTACAGTTGCACGTGACTATTTCATCAGCCTTTTCCAGGCCGCCATTTTGAACGAGGAGAAGGCCCTGGTGACGAGTTTAGTTGTCCTCTAATGTTTGGCCACAGTAGGCACGATTTACTCATAAATTATACCATTTAATGATAACTAATTAAGATAATTAGTTTTACTCGCAATGTCAACACGGTGCTGAGCCTGTGGAGGATCGACGCACGCCACACGACACGTGACCGGTAGTGAATTGTATACCATTCAAATTTTCCAGTTTTACCGTGATGGACTGCACGCCATCGGGTATTTTATTCACATTAGCAATGTTTAAGATCGAGGAAGTCTGAAGCAAGGGAGTTGTGTCCAGTCCCTCTCTGTCAATTTTCTCGATGTTGTTGTTCAAAGTCACAGGAATCGGAGGAGGACTAGTGACGATAAGCTCGTCATTCACGCAAATTGTCGGAAGCTCGTCGCTATTGTCCTCCGTTGAATCATTCCCGTCGTTGATGATGGATTTATTAAGTTGCAACGTTAATTTCTGCGGCTTGTAAACGTAGTTCTGATTTTTATTCAGTGTAATTTCCCTGGAATCTTCATCAATGTCTCTAGCAATTTCAACATGACTCTCGTCCAAATCTCTTGAGTTCAACTGACCCTCATTTTGGACCGTTGTGGTTTGGGAAATTAGTCTGTTGTTTTTCTTTAGTTCTTCTGTGTTAAAAGTGAACGAAACTGGTTTGAAGTCATTTTTGGACGAATCTCCAACGCTGATCAATATCTGCGATGTTTTTCTCTCTGCACGTTGAGAAGTGCTTTCAGAATATGGACTTGCTCCACAAAACGTGTTTGCTCTTGGTCTCTGATAAGATGATTTTTCTTGATTCACTGCATTGCTGCCTGTCTCGCCTGAACAACCATCATCCATATCCGAACCATCTTCCAAATTTTCGTCTTCAGAATTACTTTCAGGTTCTCGACCAATTTCATCCCCTTGCGATGAGTCCTTTCCCATCGCCTTATCTGCCTTCGCTTGCAATGCTTTTATTGTGTTTATATCCAGATCAAAACAAGAATTGCGCGTCTCACCATGGCGACGGTTTGGGAGACCAAGTGCCGCGGGATCAATTGGTGACGATACTTTTCTGTCAACAATCTGATCCTCCTCGCTTTCTGAAGTTGATTTCAATATTTTAGGATCCATTGAACTTCTTCGTTTTGCTGCAAACAGAGGTGATAATGACATACGACGTACAGCCAGAAGAGCATTGACAGATTTCTGAAAACGAAGTCATAAAATAGAGAATCTAAACAGAAGCATAGCATAAAAACAGTCATGGTTGAACAATGAAAAACGCAACATTTGCAGCCTAACTTTCTGGCTCGTTTGTTTAAAGACAAAATCAGACTAATTTTTACCATTGAATTACTTCTCATAGCTTAATGTTTACTTACGGTAACTTATATTTGCGCTACATTTTAAACTTCTGAACTTGTTTCGAATTTGCACTCAACATGAACAGACGGAAGAACCTCGGTAAGTTTTTAAGTGTACATAAAAGTAAGCTCTTTCGAAGTTTAACAGTGACGCTTTTTAAAACTTCTAGGCCGGTTTTGGGAACCAATGACTTCGATAGTCCTAACTTTGTTGTTCTTGAAAAATGTTAAGTTTTACAGTTACAAACTCTTTCTTAAAGGCCTCTCACTTACCAATCTACAAAGAGCGGTTTTCAATTGAATATCGTAAAACCTAAACCAAAGTAATTACTTTGGCCAATCACAACAGACACAGACAATCCAATGAACCAATCAGAACTCGAAGCAAATAAATTTCGCCAGCGCCAAGCGCGGGAAAAAGAGTGCGAGCAAGTCACGATTGGTTTTGGTTTTACTTCTGATTGGTTGAAAAAGTGGCGCGAGATTTCTTAGCCAATCACAAAGCGTAGCAATGCAAAACCAAAGCAATCGCGAAATTCCTTCCGCCGGACACTCCATTAAACACCGCTCTTTGTAATATAGAAATTCCTTTCTTTTCTTCTCCTTTATCACGTACCTTCCACCTTCTCTTCGCCATGAACACCTTGTGTTTTCCTGTGTTGATTTTTGTCCCTGTTTCATGAGTATCCTAACAAATAAATAGAAAATATGATCAGTGACAATTGAAAACCGAAACCTATAATCGTCAATGAATACTTGATCACTACAGAACTCACTAAGAGGTGGTAAGACTAAACCCATTTACTCCCAGAGTCAATTATTTTGAATCTGTGGACATATTCCTGTGGTGTGACATTTAAATGAAACCTATTTGGTAGTACTTTTGCATGGTACCATTTGTTTTAAACATTTTACATAATAAAATTTTGGATTTTCGTTAAATTTTGATTTTTGGCTGTCTTGGGAGTTATATAAGGTGCTTGGAAACGGTCAGATTATCATTACCTCAAGGGTATCACTATAGTCACTAGGGTGGAAATGGACTTTAGCATAAACATCTTGCAGTAAATTGTAAAATTTAAGGTCATTTTATCATCTTTTTTTTTCGTTTTAAATACTTTTGATGTAATTTTGGCGTTTTCCTGTCATCATGGAAATCCGAGATGGCTGCCGTGCGTAATTCCTACGTCGTAGTAAGTTATCATATTTTATTTTTGGACGCTGTATATATACCCTCCAATGTTCATTGCTATAGCCTTAATATTCTTGAAGTTATGGAGGGGGACTATCCCCTCCCTCCTCCTCGCCCCACCCTCTCTCCCCCCACCCACCGCGGTCACAGTAGAGCTTGAAAAACGGTCCGAATAGGCGGGGTTCCTCTCGTTTCCGTTTCGGGGACGGCAAGAAGATGGAATTTATTGCACGATTTAATTTAGCTGACTGGGTACTAAGCGAAACCACAATTACTTCGGGATTTTTGCTTCTTACAAAGCATAAACGTTTGCCATATTTTGACTGCTTGTGCCCGGTGAGAAGCTGCGAACACTCGCCGAACCATTAAGCATGAAACAATTTATAAGATTGTACAGTTAAATAAAACAATCAGTAACTTGGTCTCTGTGGCGCAATCGGTTAGCGCGTTCGGCTGTTAACCGAAAGGTTGGTGGTTCGAGACCACCCCGGGACGGATGTTTGTTTTGTTTCTTTTATTCTTAAACATTAATTCGTTTGTGTAGGACATAATTTTCTGACCAGATTTGGAAACTGCCATTTTCTTTTTCATTCGTTCTCTCTTTTCAGAGGTTAGTCTTTTAACTCCCAAGAGTGCTCAAATCAAAATTCAAGAAAAATCCTAAATTTCATGTTGTAAAATATTGTAACTGCATATTGCACCATGCAAAAACACTGCTGAAAAGGGGTTCATTTGAATGGTCACACCGTAGGATTTCGTCCGCAGACTCAAAAGTTAGAACTACACTACATGTCTCCATAATAAACTCTATCAGTGAAAGGATTAAGTCAGATTCTCCCTGCGATTGGAGAAATTGCGTGTTGGACTTCGTATAACCATAGCTTCTTACCCACAAAATCTGGCGTGCCAAAAGAAGATTTAATGTCCTCCTCTGAATCAAGATGCCTGGCGAGTCCAAAGTCTACAAGCTTGATGTCATTGGAATCCATGCTTACACACAAAATGTTTTCTGGCTGATGAAGGAGAAAGGGACAGTTGTAACACAAGAGTTTGTATCACAGGAATAGACTGGGGTACGACAATCGGTTAGCGCATGCGGCTGTTACCGTGTTTGAGCCCATCAGGGGCGTCTTTGGTAAAATAGTACTGCCATGTTGTCTTGACGGATCCACTGCCGGGAAACGACGGAAACTGATCAATAACTGTGGTGGATCACAGCTTCAGGGAGGAAACGATGGCGAGCTGTCAGGGCAGCAAGAGGTTCGGCTACATAGCGAGTGACAGACGATGCAATGTGCATTGTATTCTAGATAGCTTATTCCGGTATCCGACTAAACAGTCTCAATGTATTTAGCACGAAAGTACTAATTCAGAACACTGTTTTTACGTCAACTACCTGAGACGGACCGCCATTTTCATCCCAGCCACGTGACGGTCTAATCAATTGACATATCATGATCATAGCAAAGGTGGCATCTTCGAGCTCAGCAGACTAGACCCTTACCAACTGAGTTAACTAAGTGTTAACTAAGTGTTCTCATCGAACATAACGACTGATCAGGCCGATCATGATCAATGTAACCTAAAAGAATGATATTCTTTTCAATTAACCCTCGGGCGTACAGGGAGGCGGGGAGGGGGTGAGGTGGTTGGTACCCCCACCCCCCCCCCTTAAGGCTTTTCTTCGATTTTTTCAAGAGCATTTATCATTACACGTGTCTTCAGTAGCTGTTCGTTTATTTGTTAGACACAATTCGGGAAAGTTTGGCGACCATCGGTTGCTATGGTAATGAGATATGACGTCATAGGTAGCATGAGGAAACCATGTTTTTCCCTTTTTTCGGTGAAAAAATGTATAAAACGCTACCAAAAAAGGAATTTTCGCATTTTTGCATTTTTCTGATGAAGTTGAATTTTTGTAAAATCCAAGATGGCCGCCATCTTGAATGACGTCACGGACCCCCAGCAGCGCCATAACCCATAATATTTACCTTATCACATCACAGGCTATCTCTTAGAAGCAAAATATTTTCGATATGTTGTAACTCTGCAAAAACCCAGGGGAGGGGTTGCAACCACCCTACCCCCCCTCCCTTGTATCACGGTGGGGTATAAGTTTGCGTGTACGTCCGAGGGTTAAGTCCGAAGATGACCACAGATTCTCATTAAGAAAATCAAGAAATAACCAGTTGGACCAAGGAAATTTCATGCGTCATTCGTGTGAAGAGATTCAGAAGAAATAGGGAATATTTATTAAATTTGTACTTTTTCAAGAAATCATTTTCACTACCGTACTAAATTTATATTCAGTCGTTTATCAAAAGAACGTGGAGTTAGTTGCTTCTCAGTAGTAAGCCCCTGTAGTGCTATAGTATCGTTTCCGAGCATCTGACTGCACACGATTTGATGACTGATCCTGTTGAGATCCCAACCGAAAAAATTGTGTCTCTTGATTCCTAACGCGAGAAAAGGCATCACAGTGACTGCACAAAGTTGATTTCTGTGCCCGGAAGCAAATGTTACTTACCTTGAGATCCAGATTAATAATGTTTCTTTCATGCATGAATTGTAAAGCTTCAAGGATTTGTTTAACGTAATCAACGGCATCATCTTCCATCAGATAATCTTCAGCAACGATTCGCTCAAACAATTCACCACCAGGGACACTAAGAAAACAAAATATAATATATAATGAAGAATAAATTTTCCTTATATAACCAGAGGGGAGATCGGAGAATCCCATTTCCACAACTAAATACCGGTGCCGGTTCAATCCAAAGTGTAAAATTCCAAAAGGTTATCTAAAAAAACTAGAATTTTCACAGTTGTGTTAAGATAGATATTGCTTTAGTCGAGAAAAGACGATTGGATAAAAGTGGTAAGAGACCATACTCCCAATCATTGGTAGACAATTCAGACTAAATCAAGATTTCTTATAAAAATTGTACTGACTTGCATAGGCGGCGGAACAGGGAGGGGGGCAGGGGGAAGTCCCCAAAAGATTTTTTTCCTGGGGGAGGGGGGGGGGGCACAGCCCCGCCACGTTTCGGTGCCGAAAATATCGCTAGCGCAGCATACAATTGGTTTGGCAAAATATTCAGTCTCGTGATCTATTCACAAATCGTTTCATCAGGATCGCGCTTGGCGAAATGATATCTTGTAGGACGTTTTTGTTTTAACAGTTCCGGCCTGTGTTGGAGAAGCCAATCAACCGCTCTATTTTTTTTTGCTTGGCTCGGTGTATGATGAGCCCCTCCGGTCCCCCCTCTCTCACGTTTCAGAACGCTCCGCCGCCTTTGCGCTTGGTGATGATATGCCTGCAGCAGGCATACCATCACCAAACGTGGTCCGAGAGATCACAGAATCCCTTTTCACAACTACATACCGATGCAGTTCAATTCAACGTGCAAAAATCCAATAGGCTCTCCAAAAATAGCATTTTGGCAGTTCTATTGAGATCTATTGAGATCGATATTGATACAGTCGGGAAAAGACGATTGGATAAATGTGGTTAGACACCATACTCCCAGTCATTGGAAGCGAATTTAGACCACGATTCTTTTTAAAAAATTGTCCTGACATATCATCACTGAACACTGGGACTTAAAATCCGTATTGTAAAAGGATGACATAACGAAAGAGTGCGGTCGGGGACTCTGCTTTGGCTCGCAACGATTCCTATTGAGCATGCGCTAGCGTTACTATGCGACCAAACAACTTTTGCAAGTGAACATGTGTCATATAAACACGGAATGGCAAGAGCCAACGGACAACTGCAAAGGTACTGGATCCTGGAGGATCTAGTCAGCAAATTTGCGACTGAAGTAAAAAAACAATATAAGAAAGGTTGACTGTACAGTTGGGAAAAAGAATTGTTTATTCCAATATTTCGTCGGGCACGGCCTGACTTCTTCAGGGTACTGATTATAGGCAACATCGTTACAATTCAAATAACCAAGAAACAATGGAATATAAGGTTACAAGCAAAAACGTTACAAAATTCAAATAATACAAGACAAGTAATAAAAGATGACATGTGCTATAAATATAAAATAGGGGGGTTTACAATTCCTCGCGCTTATTGATACCCTTGGGTTCAAGTGTTTGACCCCGTTCTATTAATAATAGAACACATGTCACGTGTCACATGTCACCGCCCTTCAATTTGAAGTCGCGCGAAATATTACCGACAGAGTTCAGTCATGGCGCGAAATGTTTTGCGTTCTTGCAGAACGCCGAGAAATTCTTCATAAAGAAAAACGAGGAAAATAGCTTTCAACTTTCGGAAAACACTACTTTTCACCCCACCTCAAATAACGGGAAAGGAGACTCTGCTAAACGCCTGCTAAAACTCCTGCTAAACTCCTGCGAATCCGAATACCCTAAATTTAATAAATCGGGAAACATTTATGAATCCGGAAAAATCTCCTCTAGTGTAAACGTAGTCTAATTGACATTCAGGTAAATCATTTATGTATATAAGGAAGAAGAGTATATAGGCCAAAAATAGACCCTTGACCAATACCACAGGTAATCCGGCTTTTGGAAGACATCACATTATTCAGCTGTTCGTTTTGATTGAGTAGTTAAACATGATTGTATCAGGATAAGGCTTCCCAGTGATATCATACATCAGTGTGATCACCTGATCGTGCCAATGTATTTTTTGCATGTAACTTTTAATCAGTTCATCGGTCAGTAGTAAATAAATAAAATTCACTGGGGCTGTAACCCACAGTGAATTTTATTGTTATTAACTTTAGAATCTTGAGTCCTTGAAATAGTTTCAATCGTGCCAGTAATCCTCTCTACAAAGCGACGAAACCGGGTCCAGAAACTCGCCAAGCTAATCTGAAAATTTGGTCTTATCAACTGACTTGAAAATTGATAACCATAAAAAGATAAAAAAGATTAAAAAAGCTGTCGTTTTGAGCGCTAGCTCTTCGTCAGAGCGAATACAACGCTCGGAACGTCAGCATTTTTAATCTTTTTTACGGTGGTCAATTTAATTCCTCCACCAGCGCAGCAACAAAAGTTTCTTTAGAAACTAACACCTTTATAAAAAAATGTCTGTATGGCACACCCCCCTCAACTTTATTAGCATTTAAACTAACCCCTTTATAAAATGTCTGTATGGCACACCCTTCTCAACTTTATTTACAAATTTTTACAAATATAGTCGGATTTTTTACAAGTATAGTCGTTTCCGTACTGTTTATCAGCCTTGCTTTTTATATCAAATCGTTTCAACTTTATTAGCATTTAAACTAACCCCTTTATAAAATGTCTGTATGGCACACCCCCCCCCCCCTCAACTTTATTAGCATTTAAACTAACCCCTTTATAAAATGTCTGTATGGCACACCCCCCCCTCAACTTTATTAGCATTTAAACTAACCCCTTTATAAAATGTCTGTATGGCACACCCCCCTCAACTTTATTAGCATTTAAACTAACCCCTTTATAAAATGTCTGTATGGCACACCCCCCTCAACTTTATTAGCATTTAAACTAACACCTTTATAAAATGTCTGTATGGCACACCCCCCTCAACTTTATTAGCATTTAAACTAACCCCTTTATAAAATGTCTGTATGGCACACCCCCCTCAACTTTATTAGCATTTAAACTAACACCTTTATAAAATGTCTGTATGGCACACCCCCCCCCCTCAACTTTATTAGCATTTAAACTAACACCTTTATAAAATGTCTGTATGGCACACCCCCCTCAACTTTATTAGCATTTAAACTAACCCCTTTATAAAATGTCTGTATGGCACACCCCCCTCAACTTTATTAGCATTTAAACTAACACCTTTATAAAATGTCTGTATGGCACACCCCCCCCCCCCTCAACTTTATTAGCATTTAAACTAACACCTTTATAAAATGTCTGTATGGCACACCCCCCTCAACTTTATTAGCATTTAAACTAACACCTTTATAAAATGTCTGTATGGCACACCCCCCTCAACTTTATTAGCATTTAAACTAACCCCTTTATAAAATGTCTGTATGGCACACCCCCCCTCAACTTTATTAGCATTTAAACTAACCCCTTTATAAAATGTCTGTATGGCACACCCCCCCCCCCCAACTTTATTAGCATTTAAACTAACACCTTTATAAAATGTCTGTATGGCACACCCCCCTCAACTTTATTAGCATTTAAACTAACCCCTTTATAAAATGTCTGTATGGCACACCCCCCTCAACTTTATTAGCATTTAAACTAACACCTTTATAAAATGTCTGTATGGCACACCCCCCCCCCCCCTCAACTTTATTAGCATTTAAACTAACACCTTTATAAAATGTCTGTATGGCACACCCCCCTCAACTTTATTAGCATTTAAACTAACCCCTTTATAAAATGTCTGTATGGCACACCCCCCCCCCTCAACTTTATTAGCATTTAAACTAACACCTTTATAAAATGTCTGTATGGCACACCCCCCTCAACTTTATTAGCATTTAAACTAACCCCTTTATAAAATGTCTGTATGGCACACCCCCCTCAACTTTATTAGCATTTAAACTAACCCCTTTATAAAATGTCTGTATGGCACACCCTTCTCAACTTTATTTACAAATTTTTACAAATATAGTCGGATTTTTTACAAGTATAGTCGTTTCCGTACTGTTTATCAGCCTTGCTTTTTATATCAAATCGTTTCAACTTTATTAGCATTTAAACTAACCCCTTTATAAAATGTCTGTATGGCACACCCCCCCCCCCTCAACTTTATTAGCATTTAAACTAACCCCTTTATAAAATGTCTGTATGGCACACCCCCCCCTCAACTTTATTAGCATTTAAACTAACACCTTCATAAAATGTCTGTATGGCACACCCCCCTCAACTTTATTAGCATTTAAACTAACCCCTTTATAAAATGTCTGTATGGCACACCCCCCTCAACTTTATTAGCATTTAAACTAACACCTTTATAAAATGTCTGTATGGCACACCCCCCTCAACTTTATTAGCATTTAAACTAACCCCTTTATAAAATGTCTGTATGGCACACCCCCCTCAACTTTATTAGCATTTAAACTAACACCTTTATAAAATGTCTGTATGGCACACCCCCCCCCCCCTCAACTTTATTAGCATTTAAACTAACACCTTTATAAAATGTCTGTATGGCACACCCCCCTCAACTTTATTAGCATTTAAACTAACCCCTTTATAAAATGTCTGTATGGCACACCCCCCCCTCAACTTTATTAGCATTTAAACTAACCCCTTTATAAAATGTCTGTATGGCACACCCCCCCCCCCCTCAACTTTATTAGCATTTAAACTAACACCTTTATAAAATGTCTGTATGGCACACCCCCCTCAACTTTATTAGCATTTAAACTAACCCCTTTATAAAATGTCTGTATGACACACCCCCCTCAACTTTATTAGCATTTAAACTAACACCTTTATAAAATGTCTGTATGGCACACCCCCCCCCCCCCTCAACTTTATTAGCATTTAAACTAACACCTTTATAAAATGTCTGTATGGCACACCCCCCTCAACTTTATTAGCATTTAAACTAACCCCTTTATAAAATGTCTGTATGGCACACCCCCCTCAACGTTATTAGCATTTAAACTAACCCCTTTATAAAATGTCTGTATGGCACACCCCCCTCAACTTTATTAGCATTTAAACTAACACCTTTATAAAATGTCTGTATGGCACACCCCCCCCCCCCCCCACCCCAACTTTATTAGCATTTAAGTTACGAGCCGCATTACAAATTAAATGTCTCACATATAAAACAGCGAAAAATTTAACCAGCGATCAGGTTGTTATTTCAGTTCACTTTATTTTTCTCCGGTACTGGGCGGCGGTGGTGGGGGCAACCTCGTTCCCAGAGCTTTTCCGCCCCTCTCTCGAAGGGAAAAGCCCTGGGAACGAGGTTGTGGTGGGGGGTCTGCAGATTTCGCAAAATTGGGGGCAAACGTAATTGTATGTAACCTTCATCGTTTAACGTCGAATATTTATTCAGTCTTTTGACGTTGGTTCATATATAAAATGGCAATCTGATTGTACTGATTGCTGGGCGCCTTATATGTTTTCAATTCAGTCTCGTTTCTTTTCACTTTTTCCCTTCCTTTCGGTTTCCATTTGTTCACATTCGAGCCCAGTTCCCTCTCTAATGTGTGAGCCCGTTCACTCGCCAAAAATCCCGGGACCGTGAAGTGAAGCACCCGGTTCGCCATTCTCGAAATAGCACAAAATGGCGTCGAGTTCAATCTTCAGTTGTTGTCTGCAGCAAGACTAATTGCAACGATACTTTAATTTTAGTGGAGAGATAATCAGAAAGGAAATCGAAAGGGAGAAGCGGAAACCTGAACTGGAAATTTCCAGTATAACTGTGTCAACTGTCGGTCTGGACGGCTAATAAATCAGAAATCTGCTGATCGATCCCGCGGGGTTGGACTAGTTCCACGCTCTTAAGGACAGAGGTGTCTAGTATAAACAACTTGGACGAACATCTCGACGCGAAAGACTCTGTTTTGGATTTAAGAAAGTTAAATACAACACCAAGAGTCCAGTTCTGATAAAAAATCGCTACATTCTGTTGATGCTATCCTTCGATTAACTTCCGGTTTAGTAAAGACTAGTGATTCCTTCAGCATTCTTCATGGCCTACAGTATTTGAAAAGAAACCTAGTAGATCAGTTACGTTGAGGCCGTTCACCAGTGAAGATATTATGTTTTCGGGAGAATTCATCTGTCCCACTGCTGACGACAAAGAAGCAACATATCCTGCTGTGAAAGGTTTCGCATTGCAGCATATGCAAGACAAGTTTCTTAGGAATTTTCATGGTAAGCTGATACAGTACTTGTTAATAAGCTTATTAAAATACCCTTGCAATCGAAAGCCTGGCGATATGATCAAATAATTTAATGTTATATGAATCCCATACTGCTTCGTTGACCAGAGAAATAAAATTTATCAAAGCTTTCGGGGTAGAACTTACATGTAATTAAGTACTACAACCGTGGACGAAATAGCTTGGGACACTTAAGAAAATACTATACAATGACAATTATTTTCGACGAGAGAAACTATCGTTCCATTTCCTAGTCCCCCCTCCCCCCCAATACAAAGTTGAGACATTGTGGCTTGGTTATATGCATGAAACTCAACATTGTATTGGGGGTGGGGAGGGGGAGGTAACGACAAAGGCAATTTGTGGGGAAAAAGGTTAAGTGTCCCGAAACTTCTGACCAAGATTGTAGGTACATTTTATAATTATTGTATATTAGCTACATGTATGTCTAAACATTGATCTTTTGAAATATGCTGACTGCATAATAGTCAGGCAGCTGATTTTTTCCATCAGGGTTAGCAGTCTGCAGTCAACAGTTTCCTACAAATTTTTAATTCCTTTATTTACTAATATTTATTTGCAATATTGAACCAGAGGTGTCTAGTTCAGCTCATAATAAATTTAAGCCCTCCATTTTGCTTTTATAATATTAGTACTAGCCACTGTCGAACCCTGGGACAATTTTGAGCATCCACTTGGTATGAACACTTTATTATTATTGACATTTCTCTCAGTCCTGATAAAAGGCCTCTACGATTTCTGTTAAATTAATTTGTGTACTAAATTGGACACCCATTTGATTAATACAGATAACAGACAGTCTAATTCCTGCCCCGACTGAGACAATTTCATAAAACACAAGCATCATTTTAGAACGATACATGTATTATGTTTTTTAAAAAAATGCCCTACACCAGCTACATGTATTTTATCAGTTTGACTGAAGGAAAATTGCATATTTTTGTTCAATAATTAATTATTTTAATGCCTCAATGGGATTAGTTTTGATTTTAATTAAATTTTTTTCTTTAAATCAAAGTTAATGCAACAGCTACCAGCCCTTTATGTGCTTTGATTTCTTCTCTTGCGTAGTGCTCGTGCATGACCTAGCATGGCATTGCGACATGAATTGCATGCGCTGTAAGGATGTGCATAAATAATTAGCACGAACATCCTTAATACAGTTACTGCAATTACCTAGTAAGTATACATGTATACGCTGCATTTGTTGTTGAACACACTGGTACCCCCGCCTTAAATGGCCACCCTGTGGATATGACATTTTCATGCTTACAGTACTTTTGCCTGGTCTCAAACACTCATGTAAACATTTTTTCACCTGAAAACTCCATTAATCTGATCACCTGAATCTTAGAATTTCAAAACATACATACATACATACATACATAATCTTTATTTATCCACGGTTTCTCCTTTCATACATACATGCTCTTCCTGAGAGCCGTGCCTATAAATTACTAATTTATTAGAAAATACGAAATAAAATTGATAAGTTAACTAAGGTAATAACAATGTAAAAACAAGGTCACGAAGTTAATTTTATTTGTACTAAAAACGTTGCTTTAATCTGATAAATCTTTGTGTTTTTGATGTACTTGTCAGAGTCTTATTGAATTTTAGATGAGGGATAAAAAGGGTGGGATCTGAGGGATCAAAAGCTAGCCTATATAATTATAGAGATCAACAAAACAGTGAAATTTTGCAACCGTCCTATCCAATATGTTGTCTCCTTGTTTAAAAGCACGGTTTTTTTTTTGTCTTTTTAATCTGAAAATTGTAATCCAACCACCATCACTTGTTGGTGTTCATTGTTAAACCTTAACCTCCCAACCTTCCAACCTTCACGAGGGTCCTTTGAAAAAACATTTATACACGCATCATTAACTTTTTTCCATCCCCAGAATAACTGATACTAAAATTAATTGTAGATAAACCATAGAAATTATACCTGCCAACTTTTTCTGAGTGATTGGCAGAGAATTTTTTCATGGGAGTGCCAGGATTTCCAAAGGCAACCTGACCAAATCCGAAAAAGACCAAGTCCAAAGATGTCTGAAGATGTTCCGAAGAATTCGGAAGTTTCCATGGACCTCAGATCTCCGTTTAATAAGTTACATCCAGCTGTAATTGAAATGTTCAGAATGATAAAAACCTACAAAAAAGTGCTATATTTTCATGAACGTAACTATGGATCATGTCAAATCATGTCAGGTGTGAGAAATTCCTCCATAGGCGTGAGTAGGCATGAGATCGGAGTTTTGGACTCACAGGTGTGAGACTCACACCTAAGGCAATTGGCCCTACAGACAAAAGAGAACAATTTTAGGTGATGTATAGATCATGCTGTATTACATGACGTAGAGACTGTTGACCGTAACTGAGCCGATAGTTATTCACATAATTTTGGTAACTTTCATCATCTTTTTGTGTTTTCATTATTTTTAAGTTTTTTTTAAGTGTTTCTGACTTAAATTGTATAATCACAGTGGTACATAAAACTAAAGATAAAACAAACAGTCAGGTAAATCCTGCAATGTCGTTCAAGTAGTTCTGCTTGTGCACTTTTTCAATTTAAGCTTATGCGATTTCCTCTCTAAATATAGTTATTTATTTATTTATTTTTTATTTGACTAGTATGTGCTGATTGAATATATTATGCAACTTGTTGCAGTTGAGGCCAATATTATTGTTAAAACAGAATCGAACCATCGTCGGTATAATACACTGACAGTATTAGAAGCCCTGAGTACATGTATATTTCACCAGGAGTTAAAAAGTGTATATATTATAATAAGCCAGTCAGTGAGGCAGATGGCAAGGCATGGGAACCATGCAATCCGTGCGAGGCATCGACCAAATATGTGAGGCATGCATGGCATCAACAAAGACATGCAAAGCAGGCGTGTGAGCCATATGAGAGGCATCGACCAAAACATGAAGCCGCTATTCTTTAGATAATTTTTCACTGTGTAGGTGGATAGAACAAACAAAGAGGTTTCAAGGCTAGCTTGACTCACGGTCTCTCTCACAAAGCGTTAATACTGACTTTTTTCACCGACATTTTAAACACCAGAAGGCCCTGGGGACAAGTTTCAATATCAATCATAATTTATGCAGGAGTTGCTAAAACATCTAAATGGAGCTACTTAACCATCAGCGTTCAAACATGGTCACATCATATCTTCAGCAATGTTTGGAAATTGTCAAAATATCTTCCAGAGCCTGCAATTTTCACCCCAAAGTTGCTTAGCAACATTCCACTATATTCTAGTGTGAAACTTTTCAGAATAATTGTGTTGTTTCCTGCATCTTGATTGGGTAATAATATTCATGAAGAATGATAATTACAGTGAACAGTGGAACAGAAAATAGGCTGCTTTTGAATATTTTTTTTGAAAAGCTTTATTGAAAACATCCAAAACTTATAACAAAAGTTACATCATCACACTACTCTAACTTACACGTTACATTACACTGCAGCATTACTAACCTACAAGTATATTTTACAAACGGTGTACAATACAACACGATACACGTTCCTTATTAAACAATCAAAGGGCTCTTAAAGCCATCTCGTTAATGCGTTGAAACATGAGGTTAAAAAAAGAAGAATCTAAAATAAATATAAAATAAATATGGTAAAGATGGCGTTGTAGAATCAGACATTATGTAGAAAATGCGAGGCGCAGTAGTCAACTGGATATGGTTCTTGGCAGGATAGAGAAGATTGAGAGAACTTGGTTTGAAAATTCGTGTTGGTGCAAGTCAAAAAAAGTTATGAGTAACAAAGAATCACGAGTGTGAATGTAAATAATTTTGATGTTAGTGAAGTGAAAGTGAAAGACTTTTCCCGCCTTGCTAGCTAATTGACGATGAAAATGTGTTGTTGGTTCAATTTACACAGTGCATTTTCAGTTATTCATTGTCTATTTTCGGTTGGGATATTTGACAATGGAAAAGACTTTCTAAATCAAATACAATAGATTGCCGCAATTTCAAAACAATTAAAAGCCCACATCGATAATACGTCACGTGCAATGACTTTATATCTGATCAGATGAGACATTAATATTAATTATCAAAATATCAATTGACACAACAAATGGTGACTGAATCTTTAATATTCTTTAAAGTAAGGCCCGATTCAAACATTGAACTTCACATTTGCCGAATCTAATGAAAGGAGGCCGTAACAACATGTCATTTCTCTAGAGCTGCCTTTCCCCATGCCAGGACAATTTGAGCTATGTTTAGCAAACATCGCGCCATCAGCCATTTCTTTTTCAACTCTCCAGCAGTATTCGAAAAAAGAACGAAAGTCAAAATTTATGGTATTTTGCTGTTCCTACTCTTGCATAATGAAACGGAAAGTTTTGTAGTTAGCTAAAGTATCAAGTCTGCTGTTTTATATATTTTGACATGAAAAATGGCGGGAAAATGGTGATCACGTGGTCATTTTTCGGTCACGTCTGCTATGGACGCACTTATATAGAAAATATTGGGTCTGGAGCGGATAAACAGGGCACCACTCCTGGCGGTCAATTTTTTAGTTTCCCTTAGATCGAAATGAGGTTCATGACAGGCCTGCACCGACTCCGCTATGTGGTTTTGCGGTTGCGATGCATTTATATTAGCTTTCAAAGTTTGGCTGTTATGAGTCGTGTCGTTAAGTGATTTACGTCTTGTATGATGTGTTAGACGGCGTTTTGTAAATAGTTTTCAGGAATGGTTGGTTTTGAACGAAACTCCATTTTTCATCAGTATTTGTTTAAGGTTTTTCAGTCGTGGGTGAAATGTTGTGACAAAAGGCGTTATTATCTCGCGAGTTTTTTTCGTTTTGTTTTCATGCCAATTGCGTTCCGGCAAAAGTGAAATTTAGAATACCAGTGCATTTAGGAGGGTGCTGATGGGGTTAACAGTTAACTGACAATTGCCCAAAAATATAGTAGTTAACTGATAAATGAAAAGTTATCGTATTTTCTCTATTAAATGCCCCCGGCGTTTATTTCAAACTTGGCCTTGTGGACCCGGCGTTTCTTTGTATCAGCAGTTTTTTCTCGCCCGCCATTTTTTAAGAAAGGGTTATTATTCGTTTTTCTTGGCAGCCTTGTACCTTGCCCTTAAGAGGGATTTTCCTTAAGGGTCACCTATCACATGCAAAATAATTTTTTTTCAAAATCCTCAAAATTGGCACGATTAAAGGTCCTTGGGCACTGAATCTATCGCTATATGTTTGAGTCCGATCAGAATTTTATTTTAGGCAAACGGCGCCAAAATGTAAAATTTGATGTCATTTCCGGTTTTTAAAGGTCACTTGTGTGGTCTCCAAACACTGCTCAAAATCGCTTTAGCGTGGTGATATTTTTGCAAATAAATTTGCCAGCCTAAATCTAGACATAATAACGACTTTTCAACGGTAAAGATTTTAAGAGAAAATTTAAAGCATAATATTTTACGGAATTTTCAATAATTAGTACGGTTTTAGCACGATTTGCGTATGTCATGTTAAAACGCCTATATCGCCACTGGTACATGGCCTAGCTAAAAACTAGTCCACATGCAGCAAAAGCTATACCTATAGATTAGTTTTATGAAATAAAATTTTGGGGCAATTCATAAACAAATGGTGGAGAGCGATGAATGTGACCTCAATGTCCAGCCATATTTCATATCAATTTACAAGGCAATATGTATACAATTTACTGATAAACTCACCGTAAAACAGCCTCTGTTTGCTTTTTATTCGTAAACAAACTTCCCCAAGCCATAATAGAATGATTTAATTCCATTTTGAGCTTCTACAATCCAATGAAATGTCTTGAAAGAGCATCGAAGCATTCACGATCGGCCCTGTGACAAGTCCGTTCATCGCCGTGCCGAGCGTGACAGAGCTGGTGACCTGGGACAAAGTAAAACTTGTCACGGTGCCTGTCACGCTCGGCGCGGCGATGAACGGACTTGCCACAGGGCCGATCGTGAATGCTTCGATGCTCTTGCAAGGCATTTTATTGGATTGTAGAAGCTCAAAATGGAATTAAATCATTCTATTATGGCTTAGGGAAGTTTGTTTACGAATAAAAAGCAAACAGAGGCTGTTTTACGGTGAGTTTATCAGTAAATTGTATACATATTGCCTTGTAAATTGATATGAAATGGGACGTTCCATTTTTAAACCGACCCCCCCTTATGGATGAGCGGATTCCTACCAGTCGAGTATGGACAAATAACTGATTCCTACCAGTCGAGTATGGACAAATAACTGATTCCTACCAGTCGAGTATGGACAAAAAACTGATTCCTGCCAGTCGAGAATGGACAAATAACTGATTCCTACCAGTCGAGTATGGATAAATAACTGATTCCTACCAGTCGGGTATGGACAAATAACTGATTCCTACCAGTTGTATTCGTCTACAAGCAGATTCCTACAGGTCTGTTAATAAAAAAGTACAGATTCCTACCGGTCTCGGAAAAAATAGTGCAGATTCCTACCAGTCATGTGAAAAGTTTCCCAAAACCCTCATCCATAAGGGGGGGTCGGATTATAAATGGAACGTCCCAATATGGCTGGACATTGAGGTCACATTCATCGCTCTCCATCATTTGTTTATGAATTGCCCCAAAATTTTATTTCATAAAACTAATCTATAGGTATAGCTTTTGCTGCATGTGGACTAGTTTTTAGCTAGGCCATGTACCAGTGGCGATATAGGCGTTTTAACATGACATACGCAAATCGTGCTAAAACCGTACTAATTATTGAAAATTCTGTAAAAGATCGTAAAATATTATGCTTTAAATTTTCTCTTAAAATCTTTACCGTTGAAAAGTCGTTATTATGTCTAGATTTAGGCTGGCAAATTTATTTGCAAAAATATCACCACGCTAAAGCGATTTTGAGCAGTGTTTGACCTTTAAAAACCGGAAATGACGTCAAATTTTACATTTTGGCGCCGTTTGCCTAAAATAAAATTCTGATCGGACTCAAACATATAGCGATAGATTCAGTGCCCAAGGACCTTTAATCGTGCCAATTTTGAGGATTTTGAAAAAAAATTATTTTGCATGTGATAGGTGACCCTTAGGGAAAATCCCTCTTAAATCTTAAGTTTATTATACCACAAACAAACGTTTGAGGAGCTTACTTACAACTTCCTCAATTATACCCGGCGTTTATTCGGGGCCCGGCGTTTAATCGAGAAAATACGGTAACAGTTAAGTGACATTCTATTAATTATACTAAATGAACGATTGTTGTTGTTAATAAAAGCAACATAGTTTTTTTCCTAACAGCAAAGCTATTTTGTGACTTTTACCTGCCTCGCTGCGTGACCAGGTGACATATTAACCGCTATTATATGCGAAAGGTACCAGGGTCGTAGAGCGTTGACCTTGATCTCCGTGATGGCGTCGAGTGGCGTGGTCAAAGTTATTCTGCGTTTTTATCGAGATGATGACAAAGGATCGGCATTCGAATGACACATAAGTCGCATACCGTTTGACATGACAAAGCACAATTCAATGGACATATAATCAAACAATAAGCGGAAAGTTTGGACTTGGTGAGTTTGATTTGAAGTTGTTGCGATTAGAGAAGATCGACGGGAAAGCTGTTACAAAGGCTCAGTTAGAAATGGAGCTACCTTTTCTAATGGGAAGTGCGACAAGTGAGATACATGGTATGTATTCTGTTTCGTCATTTTGTCCTAGCACGCGAACGCGGGTTGACTAAATAGCCGGCAGTCCTATATTCTCAGTAAATTTCTCAAAATCGAAAAATTCCAGCTAATCTAAACTATCATATGTCGATTTAGAAAGGTCAAGCGATCCTGAAATGCTTTATAGATTTCAAGCCTAGTGTTTGGTTTACGCTAGGCTCAGTAGATGAAACCATGTTTTGTGACACTTAGAAATTTTTTCAGTTCGACTGCCGGTCAAGGTTTTCAAAACACTAAATGGCCGGCAGTTCTATATTCTCAGTAAATTTCACAAAATCGAAAAATTCCGGCTAATCTAAACTATCATATCTCGATTTAAAAAAGTCAAACGATCCTGAAATGCTTTATAGATCTCAAGTCTAATGTTTGGTTTACGCTGGGCTCAGAAGACAAAACCATGTTTTGTGACACTGAACTTTTTTCAGCTCGACTGCAAAAACATGGTTTCGTCGGGGGTTTCGTGATATAGAAATCCCACAAACCGGCTCGTTTGATCAGGATCACGACATATGATACAGTACCTCTCAAAAGTAAGTTACCTGTCGCGTAGCGTTTCGCGCGCTACGCGATTCGCGTCCTGCGCTACGCGATTCGCGTAGCGCAGGACGCGAATCGCGTAGCGCGAGAGTCACCGAAGCGGCAATAATTACACTGTACGAAAAGTTTATCTTGCGCGAAACCGATCAATTTCGCGCAAAGGTCGGCATCTAATTGCAACTGGATGGTTGTCAGGAAAACAAGGCAAAAAGTATCTCGGGATTCGATGCGTTTCGTGTTTTCCTCGACGGAAATGTTTCAGTCTGTCCTCAACAAATCATGCGAATTAAATGGCTAAGTTTTCTAAAACAGATCGGTTTCGAAAGTGTTTGTACTTGTAGTTTTCGTTAATTTTTGCGCAAGCGACACGTTATGCGAAATTACTATGTATTTGTCATCGACAGATATTGTGGTTTGGATGGCCGAGTATTTCACGAGCAAGGTATTTTTCCTTTTAGTTCACCACAAACAAAACAATTGTGTTTGTTAGTTTTTGTTTATTACAGCGACTAGATTCTAAACTAAACATGTGAATCAAATGGCGTTTTTTGTTTGCGAGCGACATTTAACCGTAAAGTTATCGATTGCAAATGTGTTTTGAAGTTTTTCGTTTCGATACAAACGCTACGCTATAATTTCTTCGAGATTCAGGAAACGCAACACTTTTAGCGCTTTTCGTTTGCTCAGCTTTTGGCATTAATGCAGTGACGGCAAGTCGGCAACCTTCACTTACTATTTCCATGGTATAAATCTAACATCCCGTTGTAAGCGGAGCGAAGTTTCGTCCAATAATCCATAATTATAAACAGTCTGCGAAGAGTCGCTTTCGCTGATACGTTCATTATCGAACGGCAAAATAATTCGAACGGCTCGCGGTGAATGGCTGAATGACAGACTACGCCAGCAGTTCGCGAGAAGACAAAGTAATAGTACTAGTCACGCTCGTTTTACCATTTATTTGAATCGAGCAAGGTTTTGACTTCAAGGCCAGGGAATGATAAACGTGATTTCTTTTATCAGACTGCAAAACATTAATTCTTTTGTCGCTGCTTGCTCGCGGAATGTAAACAAGCGGCCACAGGGTCCAGAGGAGCTCTATTTGATCGTACAAGATGCTATTTTCTTCGAATCGTCGCCGTCTTGAAAGTTTAACTGATTGCGTTACACAATATGTACCGCGGGCCAAATTACTAAGGGCGCAATTATCTTCGGAAAACGAAGCTTTCTGAACAAGGCACGAAGTGCCGAGAGAAAAGAAAGGAAAGGGAGGAAACTTGTACCACGTGACGAGTTCGATGTGAACCGCATCATCTGGTGACGGAAGTGGCAATGACCGGAAGTGCGGTGAGCCGTTACTAATTCAAATAGGAAAATAAAAAACATGGAAAATTCTTCTTTGAATAGGTCTGCTCCTGCAAGAAAATCCGCCTTAGAAGAAAAAAAAATTATCGAGCAGGACAAAACATGCTTAAGCCCGGTTTCCATATGATCGCTACGATCGCTACGATCGCTACGATCGTTGCGATCGCTGCGATCGCTGAAAAAAATAGTTCAGCGATCGCAGCGATTGATGGTTTCCATATGATCGCTGCGATCGCTACGATCGCTGAGAAAGTGAATGAAGATCGAGGGGACCTGGGTCTGACAATATCGTTTCGCCTCATTCTTGAAATTCAACATAGCGGCTGTGAATTGTTTTTAAAATTTGTTGTAAAGACAGTCGTATCTTTGCACTTCTTCCATAAAAAGGGCCAAATTGCACCCTTTGAGTGAGCTTACGCAGTGCATCATGGTATTTTTGCCGTCGCTGCGATCGCTGCGATCGCTGCGATCGCTGGAGAGTGGTTTCCATATGATCGCTACGATCGCTACGATCGCTGAGATAGAATCACAGCGATCGCAGCGACAACGATCGCTGCGATCGCTGTGATCGCTACGATCGCTGGAGAGTGGTTTCCATATGATCGCTACGATCGCTGAACTTTTTTTCCAGCGATCGCAGCGATCGTAGCGATCGTAGCGATCATATGGAAACCGGGCTTTACGTTTCGAAATGGTAGAAAGATTATTGAAAATTTAACGCGTGTGTAATTTCTTTTGGTGTTCAAACGGAAGCAGTTGCCAGACTGGCATGTCGCAATTGCGAGCGGAGGTTTTAGTTTAAACAGCGAACTACAATTACAACCTTGACTGAAACAAACTTCAACTCTCTACAAGTTGAATAGCTTAATAAGCTACAGCTCTCTCTGCTATAAAGCTTGGATCCTGAAAATTAAAATCCTGCAAAGACAAAACTAAAATAGCTGGGCCCATCGTGACATTACGAATAGCAGAAAAGACATTCACGCCAACAGATCATTTCAGATCATGTCATGTCCGGTATTTCAGAGAGAAAGGTTAAAGAAATTTAAACGGCTTTCTTACATAAAAATCTACATGCTAATATTAGTAGCGAAAACAACACAACAACCGCCAGGCAAAAAAAGACGCTATAAAAATGAGGTCAAAATCTACAAGCGCGACACCACAGGAAACCACAACCGACAGACTTGACCTCTAGTCCGTTGCACGCGGCTTTTGAAAGGTTTTAAAACCCAGTCCACACTAAAATCCTTCTTGACAAAAGGCTAAATGTAGAATACCCATTTTACACTAGAACAGTAGAATTTGTGAAAAATTTTAGCAGACTTCTCAAGATTTACATCTTAAAATTCCGCGAAACTGCACACGGGCATGATCATAACCTTCGGCGGATGCGATAACGACATAAAAAAAAAACCTTCTGATCATGCGCACAATACCTGATGGCGTCATTTCCGTCACCAGATGTTGCGGTGCACATCGAACGAAAGCGATGCTTTCAAGCCACAAATTTCTGTCGCCGCAAATGTAGGTTTACCTAATTTTTTGGATGGATTTCGTCGATATTTCCTTAGAATATAGAAATTACAGATCACATACTTAAAATGAGGCGTTTTTATTGAATTTCGTCTGAATTACAGGGATTTGAAAAACTATGCCTAAATCAGTTTCCTCCCTTTCCGTATTCTTTACTGTACGCCGATTTTCGCAGCTTCCGAGCCCGTAGTAATTTGGCCCGCGGTACTTATTTTGTGTAACGCAATCAGTTTAACTTTCAAGACAGCGACGATTCAAACAAAATAGCGTCTTGTACGATCAAATAGAGCTCCTCTGGACCCTGTGAAGCGGCCCGGAGTCCCAAGTGCAGTAGTCACGCAAAATTCATGTGTAAAATTATTTCTGCACTTCATGTTTACTTATTAAAATAAATCTTGAATGGAACTAAAAATTATAATCGAAATTAAAGACGGTAGGGAAAGTTTGGTAGCAAAATAAAAATTAAACCCTTTGAAGTTTGTTGTAGTTGTCGGTAAAAAAAGTGCTTGGCGGTCCCTTGGGAAAAGTGGTAAAAGTGCACTGAATTTGCATATGTCAAAACGGTAATTTGAAACCTGAAAACACGCTGGCACAAGCGAAAGTCACAAGTATTTATATAAACTTCTACAAATTCTCTGTTTTCTTTCTTCATTTCCAAGTATTCCACCGCGCTAAAACATCACAGAAAGTTTGGAATGTCTTCGGGCTGGGAATAAACATAAGCCGCATTTGGTTTCGCGAGCGTTTCATCGATCCATCCACGTGATCTCCGTCTAAGTGAGAAAAGCATTCGTCGCTTGATTCTTGCTTGTTTTAAGAGCGGGACTGTTGTCTGGCTTGAATCTCGCTCGTGTTTGGCCAAACAGATGCTCGATGATATTTCTGGGAGAGAAAAACTAGCTGTTTTATTATGGAAGATCATCCAGCGCAATTATTTCCTGAGTCGGCAAAATGTTTCCAAAGACTTGTTTACGCGACGTGAAATTTGACCGGGGGAAGATATTAATCACGTGCTTGGCAACGGCAAGAAAAAGCCGTAAAAAGATGCTTAAACCACAGGGTCCAGAGGAGCTCTATTTGATCGTACAAGACGCTATTTTGTTTGAATCGTCGCTGTCTTGAAAGTTAAACTGATTGCGTTACACAAAATAAGTACCGCGGGCCAAATTACTACGGGCTCGGAAGCTGCGAAAATCTTCGAAATTCTTTTCTCTCGGCACTTCGTGCCTCGTTGTCGGCACTTCGTGCCTTGTTCAGAAAGCTTCGTTTTCCGAAGATAATTGCGCCCTTAGTAATTTGGCCCGCGGTACATATTGTGTAACGCAATCAGTTAAACTTTCAAGACGGCGACGATTCGAAGAAAATAGCATCTTGTACGATCAAATAGAGCTCCTCTGGACCCTGTGTTAAACCAAGCAAATGGAAGCAAAGTTCGTGATAAACTTTGCAATGGATAATTGTTCGCTGTGTTCGCGATCTGTTTTATACAGAGTTCAGCAAACAGCGTCTATCGAACCAAAGTTTGGTCGTCTTGCATGCGCTTAGCGCGATCGGTGGTTCACTTGGTCGCATCTTCATCTTCTGCCCAGGAAATCAGATATTTTTAAATTGGAATCGCGCAAGAAGTTGTACAAGCTGTTTAAGCTTCGCGCGCTACGCGATTCGCGTAGCGCAGGACGCGATTCGCGTAGCGCAGGACGCGAATCGCGTAGCGCAGGACGCGAATCGCGTAGCGCGCGACGACGGTAACTTACTTTTGAGAGGTACTGTAGTTCAGAATGGCTGGATCTTTTCGATTTTGTGAAATTTACTGAAAAAATAGAACTGCTGGCCATTTAGTGTTTTGAAAACCTTGACCGGCAGTCGAGCTGAAAAAAGTTCCAAGTGTCACAAAACATGGTTTCGTGATATAGAAATCCCACAAAACCGGCTCGTTTGATCAGGATCACGACATATGATAGTTCAGAATGGCTGTATTGTTTCGATTTGTCAAATTTACTGAGAATATAGGACTGCCGGCCATTTAGTGTTTTGAAAACCTTGACCGGCAGTGGAACTGAAAAAAGTTTAAGTGTCACAAAACATGGTTTCGTCTTCTGAGCCCAGCGTAAACCAAACCCTAGACTTGAGATCTATAAAGCATTTCAGGATCGCTTGACTTTTCTAAATCGACATATGATAGTTTAGATTAGCTGGAATTTTTCGATTTTGAGAAATTTACTGTGAATATAGAACTGCCGGCCATTTAGTGTTTTGAAAACCTTGACCGGTTACCGGCCATATAGCCACAGCGTATTTTATTGGACACAAGCATCAGTGAAATTCGATTTTTTTCCTTCCCATACTCTCTGTGTACGATCCTGTATCAAACAGACATCTTTAATACTGACAATCCTTATTACGGTTTTGGAAGCTATCTTGACAGGTGAGAAATTATGGTTTTTAGATGAGAATCTAATGTCGAATAATTTTCGTAAAGCGGCTGTTCTAAGTCCAATCCCGAAAACGCATTCACTCTGGTCATTCTCATGGCCTTTAAAGTAACCTTATCTTAACTTTGCAAATTTAAAAGCCTTACTGATATACGTAATTTCCTACTTGTCAAGCTAAATCACTTGATAAGATCAATGAATGAAAATATTGAAATGAACCGATTTCCGACAGCGTGACCCAGTTAAAAAAGAAAACATAAAACTTTCTTATACAAGCGCATGAGTATAGGCTACCAGTGTAGCCTCTTGTTAACTGACAATTGGCCGAAAAAAAATAGTAGTTAACTGACAATTGGGTACCCCTATTAGCACCCTCATTTAGCAGTGCTAGATTAATTTGTCGTGTGTTTGGCCTTGTTTACAAAATGGTAAAGTAAGCTCACTGTAGCTGTCGAGAAAAAGCTGCGCCGGGTTTACAGCTCTTTACAGGCAAATTCACCGCGAGAAACAACTTCAAGCATCACTCTTCAGTGAATGTTCTGACACCTATAGAATGAATTGAGTTCTGGTCATTTCACGAACAAAAATCTAGAACCGGAAAGGAGGAAAGAGTTACGCGGTTAACATCGGAACGGATAGATTGCCGTCCAAAATGGTGGCGCTGTTCAGATGTGTGTTACTTTTCCTTTATACCCTCTTAAAGTTTGATGTTCCCAATGTTTACGTATTTTTCTACGAAAGAGACGATAACTTAATTTGTAATAGGAACGAAATTAAACAAGAGTGACAGGAGCAAAAGTTTCATTTGATTCAACAATATAAATTGATAAATTGAGACAATTAGCCACAGCTTGAATGATAATCGCATCAGCCCATGTTCCTTGACATGACATATTATTCAAATATTCTTGCCAAGAGTGTTCAGTATTACTCTCTATAAACTGTTCTGGGTTATATACTAAATATTCAATGCCAAGACTACGTATATAAAAATGGTTCGTAGCATCGCCATACAATTGATGTGATACGGCACGAAAAAAACAATCGCCACCTCCTCCAACATCAAGAGCAATTCTATTTAATTCAGATAACCTACTTTCTAGTAGTAAAACTGAATCTATAGCACCTGAACCATTAAAAGCAACCATTACAAACAATTGATAATTTTGTTTAACGAAATAATAGATTTAAATATATTTTTTCTTGCTTTAAGTGTGCTATATTCTTTGCTAATAGAGCTACGTTGAGCGCTCGAAGGCAACTCTCTTGTGTCAGGATTTCAATGCAATCAAGCTACGTTGAGCATTCTAAGGTAACTCTCTTGTCCGCTTTAGGATTTCAATGTTATCAGTACGACACGCAATTAATATTCGTCTTCTTTTTATAGACTTTATACGCCAAGAACGTTTTCTCTCTCTTACTTGCCACTCAAACAATACATTGTCTTTTTGTCAAATAGAGACAAAATCTCTCTTAAAAAAATAAACACGCTGAAATCGCTTATAAAATGCTTCTTAAAATGCTTCCTTGATAACTTTTATAAACAAAGTCAGGAACATTTTTACGTCTTTTGCGTACTGTTGCATAATCAAACTGTAATAGCAATGATTAATTGTTTTAAAATAGCACAAAACCGAAATCCATACTCTTGCATAATCAAACCGAAACATTTTTAGTTAGCTGAATAAGCAAAATCTACCCTCTCTTGCATACTATTGCATAATCATGACACCTAAATATTTAATAACTATTGGAAAAGCAGACAAAGATTACAACTCAAAAAGCGAACAAAAATACAGCGTGAGATTTCTCAGCTTCGTCGAGCGCGAAAAGTTGACTCGTTTAACTTTAAGCGAGTTGACTTTAAACGAATCGTAAAATTAACTCTTTTCACGAGATTTCACTTTGACATTCGTTAAGCGACATAAAAAATCGCACCTCGCTGTTCATCATACCGGGTAGACAACGTATAGCAGAACCCCGGAGGAGGACTCGCATATGTGGTTGGGTGGGGGTGCTCGTCGTATCTTTTAGGGGTTAAAATTAGGGGATCTAGGTATCTTTTAGAATATATGATTAAAAAAAAACTCATTTTCCCAGAAAATGGTATCTTTTAGTGTGTTCAGGGTTTCACTTTTTTTCCTGACGAGCACCTCCGCTTGACGACTTATAGGATCCCCCCCCCCCCCCCCTCCGGGAGCAGAATATTCTTACCAATTTTTCTTTTCACGATATTTCCGGTTGTCACTCGCTAAGCGACTTAAAAGGCAGAGCAAAATAGCATGTTCTTTTGAGAAGAAGTCATATCTAGAATATTTGATGTCACTTTTAACGTGATTAGTAATAAGAGTGGTGTTAATTAGCTCCACGCAGCTATCAAATGTACTGAATAGGACAGCCTCTGACTCAGTTAAACTTCCCATATGACTAAAAAAAAAATTGCTGGATTGACCCCTTTCATAAAATAGAAGTCCGTATAAAGGTGAATATTTTAAGTTCGTTTACCTACAGGTTGCAACTAATTTGATTGAACCTGCACTTGGCACCGGTAGCATAGTATTGGCTGACCTGTGTACTTTCGCTTTTGTGCTATTTTAAAACAATTAATAATTGCTATTACAGTTTCATTATGTAACAGTACGCAAAAGACGCAAAATTTAAGCCATTGAAGGCTTGCCGCAATTCCATTCAACCGTCATCATTATAAGCCAAAAAATCAACACAACTATGACATGTTTACCATACTATTGCACAATCAAACCGCTTGGCCAATCATAATGCAGAACGTAGCTAATACAGGAAATCGCCTGCTGCTGCTCTCTGAGTTGACCTCTGATACGCTTGGTTAATTGCACGCTTACTTGTAACTCTAAAGTTTTCTTTCCACCAGTGATCGAGTGCATTGTTATTTAGAAGTTGCTGAAACCAATTCTGTGGTCGTGGAAATACCCAAGCCCTCCTTGGCGGCGAGCAAGTTCGTGGCGAGCTCCTAAATGTAAATAAAACGCCGACAAACCTTGAAGATAGCGTAGTTGAAGGCGTCTTCTTCGGTGTCTTCTCGCAAAAAAAAACTGCCGGATTGTTATATTTATCGAATGATAAGCAGGAGAATGACTGAAATTAAACTTACAAGATCTCGATTCGTGTCATCCATGTCGATCTGTACGTTTTCGCGCGTAAACTGCAGTGTCAGTGAACTCATATCTTATTATATTTTACCCTGGGGAGTCTTTTACTGTGTAACCGCATCCCCAAGAGTAAGATGAAACCTGAGATAAACCGAACCCAAGCCATTAACCCTTGGGAAGGCCCCAAACCCAAGGTGTGTGTAACCACAACTCAATAGAAAAAAACGCAAAGTTCATGCTATTTTGCTCTGCCATACCGCTCATATTAACACACAAACTTTCCTGTCCCATTTAACTTTCTTATAACCTCTCCATTAGTAAAATACACCGTGAAATTCTCAAACTACGTTTCCCAAGAAAACGCATTTAACCTATTTTTACCCTTTTAAAGTAGCTATAATGGCTTTACGACAAATGATTGAAACTGATAGGTAACGTGAGATATCGAAATTTAACAAGGACTAATACCTTTGCGGTAACGTAATGTGAGATATGACAAGTTCATCACAAGTTCTGACATCCCAATACCCTAGGGAAATTAACAATAGGTCCGGGGGTGCTCCCCAAACATTTTAGTGGCAGTATGTGACGCCCTTCTTGAAATCCTAACCGCTTTAACCAACCATATCCTCAATGCCCTAATATAGCTTCTATAAAGAACGAACAAGAAACCCCCCCGGACAAAAGTCCACAAAATTTTGTTAACAACTTTTGTCCCTTTTTAGTACTCGACTCCGAAATCTCGTTTAATGCGCAAGCGCATTAACGAGATAAAAACATAAGGTCTAGAAAAACAAGGAAGAAAAAGGGAGAACAATACTGCGTTACAAAATAAAAGAGGAGCGTAATAGTTTATGTTCAGGTGTCAATGTGTCAGATTTTCCAATTTGTATTTAAGATTGAGTTTGCTGCTAAAATCAGTCAGACAAAGTGAACTATTATTAAGCTTACTTGCACATATATAGTATTTCATGAAGAGGAGGGTGTAATTGACTTTTCACTCTAGCACCGAGTTGTTTTGGTATTTACAAGATGAAAAAAGGAGGGGGACATTGGGGTTCGCGGTATCGCGGTATTGGTCCATTTTTCGTGCGGTATTTCGGTAAATTTTATTTTTGAACGCGGTATTTCGGTATTGTCTGAGACTGCAGTATGCGGTATTTGATTATTTCGGACTGCGGTATTCGGTGAAACAGGTTTTTTTGCGCGGTATTTCGGTATTTGACAGGCTGATGATTTGCTGACCTTTGCTGTCATTCCCCAAATAGTATTATGAAATAAACACTCCAAAGGAGGATTTTTCAGGTATCCCATGATGCAACGCGATGATCTATGTTATCAACTAAGGCCCCGTCCACACGTATCCGGATATTTTTGAATCCGCAACATTTTTGTTACGGATTAGAAAATATTCGCGTCCACACGTAGCGTATTCGAATCGTATTTGCCGGAATTCGCCGGATACGTGTGGACGGAAGGCCAATCCGCAACAAAAAAGTTGCGGATTCAAAAATATCCGGATACGTGTGGACGGGGCCTAAAATTGCGTGACCAGTCATTTGCCATGGAGTTGCTGAAAGCGAGCGCATCATCCACTGCGTAGATTTTAGCAGTCACACATATATCACATCGTCCAATCTGGCTTGTTGTAGGTTCCTAACGGTATTTAGTACACGTTTGCTTCCGCAAAAAGTAAAGAGAGCGGTGACTTTGTCTGTTTCTGAACACGGACAAATTGAAAGGCATCGATGACAATTAAGACTTCGATTTCCAGCAGATGAAAAAATATTACCATCTTCCATATCACTTGTAAAAACATGAACATCAAGCGATTTATTAGCTTCGAACCGAAGGAAAGTGTCAAACAATCATATGATTTGTTCAAACTCATAAAAGGAAGCTGCAATTGCACTAAATACGATATTTCATTCGACTGTAAAAACCAAAGCAAAGAATCGACGCGATCGAAGCGAATTTTAACAACGTTTTGGCGCCGATTTTGACCCAAATTCAACGGGCATAAATTTCTACAAAACGTGAGGACTTTAGAGGATCTTGTGTTGCATTTAAAAGAGTCACTCTCCGGGCACTATCAGGCGTAATTATATGCTAATGTTTCCATGATCACTAAACACCGCAAAACAGATCAAGGGTTAAAACACAACAAAAAAACGAAGCGGATCAGACTTATATGCCACTCGAAACAAAGACCAAAATATTGCGATACATAGGCAAACAGGCTCGGATCAAATGATATATAAGTAAACTTTAATGTACATAGAAACCAAATAACGATTTGATTCACCTTTTGTCGCGTTGGAACCGAAGAAAAAGTCTCGCGAAGATCAATAAAATTTCACCACGTGTAAACGCCATCGCAGGAAATTTGACACATCAAGATCGATAATTACGCGCTAGGCGTCATGGGATACCTGAAAAATCCTCCTTTAACACTCATGGAGATCCCTAGATGACGTGTGTAATCTCTACCGAATAACAATAGCGTCATTCATAAACTCATGATGGAATGTGACAAATTTAAAATCGAGACTACTCAGTTTCAACGGGCCGCTTGTGCCGCCACGATTTCACTCTCATCTATCCTGTTTATAGATTGGCTAAGGCCCCGTCCACACGTATCCGGATATTTTTGAATCCGCAACTTTTTTGTTACGGATTAGAAAATATTCGCGTCCACACGTAGCGTATTCGAATCGTATTTGCCCGAATTCGCCGGATACGTGTGGACGGAAGGCCAATCTGCAACAAAAAAGTTGCGGATTCAAAAATATCCGGATACGTGTGGACGGGGCCTAAGCCTGTGAATGTGCTTGACAACGAAGTGCACTAACAAGATCTACACTAACAAGTGCAATGTGTTGCACTATACTCAGTTTAGACCACAGCGTGCATTTTTCAATCAGGTCACGCTATAGTCAAAATTTTGGCGTAAAAAGGTAAAGTAAGGAATCGGAAAACTGCGCCACGCGATGTCAAGTACAAAAAATTAAACGGATATTAAACGGATATTTATTTATTTTTCATGTTTCGGTTCATTCCGGCTTTTAGGATTTTACGCTCAAAGTCCCTAGCCGTTCGAACGCCTGAAGATTTTTTTGAACGGCGGCTAGCAGCGGCCGTTCGAACGGCTGAAGATTTTTTTTGAACGGCTAGCAGCAGCCGTTCGAACGGCTGAATAAATTTTTTGAACAGCTAATTACGAAATCACAGCCGTTCGAACGGCCTCCTACCGTTCGTGAACGGTTGATCAACGGCAAGACTGAACGGTTTGAACGGCTCGAACGGATAGCCGTCAGTATCGTTTTCGCGTGAGAGGTCACAAATGTTGTGTGTAAACCAAGTGAACATTTTTTTAAAGTATGACACAGTTGTGAATTTGAAAAGGGTAAAAAGAAAAGTCGGAAATTCCTGGGGGGTGGGGGTTCGTCAAAGAACCCGCCCGGAACGGAAATTCCAGTGGTGTGGGGGGGGGGGGGGTCTAAACTGAAAGATCATCCGTGGAGGGGGTAGGGATATTTTCTGGAACCACACATTCGGAATGTTAAGAGAACAAAGAGATATCACTTGTAGAGTGCAATTAACACTTTCGGTATGTAACCTGGAACTGTTACGAGTGTCACGTGGTCATTTGCTGCGAAAGCTTTAGTTCCTTCTACGAGGTAAGTCTTACTACGACTACGTAAAACGCGCAACTGACCGTAACTAGATCGCTTATCCTACATCCCTCCAAAAATATTTGTACCCGCCTGATATCCATACCTGCGGTATCGGTATTTTGTCGATTTTCCTTGCGGTATTGCGGTATTTTTGATTTTATGCTGCGGTATTGCGGTATGGGCTACCCCCCAATGTCCCCCTCAAAAAGTGTTTCCTTAGAATCCGGTTGGAAGCTGGAGCCATTTTGAACATAAACCAATCAGTGACAATATGAGCGAAGGTTTGAGTTTATGAATTTGAATATGATCATAAATAAAACATTAGAATCACAAAGCATTTCAAAAGGTTGTATTGAACAAAATTTAATGAAAATTACTAACCTTCACGGAAGGATGGATGCAATAAACGCTGAGCACACTTATCATACAAACAGTGACTGAAGAACAGGCAAGATGAACTGGGAACAAGTATTTTCCCTCGCGTGTTGTAGCCTGCCTCACATGAATGCCTCGCTGCCTTGCTGACTTGCACAAATCTCACGTTGCCTCGCAGATTTGCATTCCCAGTAAAAATAGGTAAAAAAATATACATGTACTTTACTAGTCAGTCAGAAAAGAATAAGCTAGTAACTGTTTCCTTCAAACTGAAGCAACTCAAGCAAAGCACCAATAATTTCTTTTCATGATTGTTTATGTTGGTCAATGTAAAAACAGCATATAGTCACCTTAGTATTGACATATAATTTACTCTGATCTCCACTAATAATTAAAACAGCAGCTTATGTACAGTTTCTTTAGAAGTCAAATCATAGGCGTACAAGGGGTAGGGGCTGGGGGTTGGGGGGGGGGGGGCTGCAGCCCCCCCAGTCGTAAAAAAATATAGTATTATTCGGGCAAAACTGGTCGACTATTCGGGCAGACAGACACAGAAAAATTACTGAATTATTTTGTGATTCAATGTCTTAAATTGTTTTTATTTCGTTACTCACATTACTCACTTAACTTTCTAACCAAGCTCTACTACATCGATCATGTCATTGATGTGATAGCTCCATAAGATGCTAACCGCGTGAGCAGACATAGGCCCTATTTACATGGAAAGGGGATGAATCTAGTGCTAGGATCATTCGAGCGCAACATGTTTTCTACTTTCAGTTTATATGCGAAGGGTTGCATTTGGCCCTAGCGCTAAGATTACCCTAGCGCTAGGATCATCCGAGCTCCATGTAAATGGCCTTGGGAGCTCCAAGGATATCTTCGTTTTTGTTATTGTCGCCCACGGCCTTGCTTTGCAACCGCGCCGAACTCAAAGGTACTGGGTCATCCTGCCGAATTTTTCACGTAAACCAAATGAAAAGTTGATCCTGGATGCCGCATTTATGCATGTAAACCAAATGAACCTTCTAGAATCATCCTAGCACCAGGATCATCCTCTTTCCATGTAAATAGGGCCATAGAACGACAAATTTGCGTTGTGGTCAGCCAAAGGTGGGAATGATATTGTACACCGCACAGGGACTGAAACTAAGTATAACATTTGGCGACCATCTTGCTTAGGACAGTATGTGTGGTTGGTATCTGGTCGTTCAAAGTATGTCTCTCGAAGTCTCGTAAAATATATCTTATCGGTACCGTGTGAAGTGAGAAGAATGCGAGATGTAGAAGCTCATTCTCGCATTGTTCACAGTGGTAGAAAAGTAAATGTCAGCGAGTGCTAGAATCATCATCATCATGACGAATAAACATGACGTCATGAGTTTCATTCGGGCAAATTATGTTCAGCCCCCCCGACAAAATTTTTCCAGTACGCCGATGAGTCAAACCATACATCTTACTCTAACATCTTTCGATCTTCATAATTTGCTTATACTTCTTTAATTTGCTCTTAGCTTAAAGATGCATAAGTTTGTTCATTTCTTGACATTAACCATGTTTTCACCAATAGGGTAGCACAACCCACAATTCCTTGATTTGCTCTGACAATATTTAATTAAGCCCATTAATGTTCAAAATTGAAGGGCCGAGAGCATAACAAGCGTATGTGGAATTTTAGGCCTTTTTTACTTTTTCTCGCTCAGATTTGTCCATTTTTGGCATGTGAACTACAAATTAGTTGCAAAACATTGTTCAGAATTTTTTTCTGTTGTTTTTCCGTTGTTTTCGAGAAATACCGTACGCAAAAAAAAAAATCAAAGGCTCCTACTGTAACGCGATATTGCGGTAAGCTTCTGTTTTCACACTGACACGGTGCGACTTTTTTAAAATTAAATGTAAGGATTTTTGACAAACGCCAAAAAAAAGTAAATCACTTCCATAATGTCCAGTGCAAAAAAAAAAGGATGCTGAGCGTGAATCAAACCCGGAGCCATCCGAGCGCAAATCCTGGACACAATCCACTAGACCACCGAGACACATGCTCAGTTTAGACTAAGTTTTATTATTTAAAGGTCTACAGATACGCATCAAAACGCGTATCTCGATTTGAAAATCCTTTTAGATCCATTTTAATGTTGCATTAAAGACTCCAAATGTGAAACATCTTTTGGCTGGCCAGCAAGAACTCACTTCGAGCTGCCCAAAGCTGTATTTCAAGTGTCCGACCACGAACAGCGGACCCATCTGCCACTGTCGCAAAGCATGTCGGGAAATCTTACGACAAAACCAAAATGGAGTTCCCACCCGAAAATTATTGCAAAATACTAGAAGTCTGAAAGCACTTCAGATGTCGGGCATTTCGACCACGGCACAGGATAGAAAATGGCCCACAACTCTCAACGCTTCCCCTTTTCTGATCTGAAGTGATTCCAGACTTTCCCGCCAGCTCGTCTTGCCCACCAAGGTCCGTTTTTCACCTTGAGCACTAAATGGCACTTCAGACACAAGGAAGGACAAGAAACACGACTCATTTCTTTGAGAGGTGCTAGAGACTTAAGGATTTCCAGACTTAATGATGTCTTTCAATCACTGGACGGGCCTCATACACGTTGGCTTACACACACGCTACAGAGGCGATGTGTTGCCATAGTGAGTTCACGATAGATAAGTGAGCCAGGCATGCGTAAATAACGGTATTTTCATTCAGGTTGTTGGCACTGGTCAGAAGTTTTGCAGTTGCGTATTGTGCAGTTCCAGAAAATATCCATACTCCCCCCACCGAAGGTTTTTTGTTTAGCACCCCCCATCCCCCCAGGAAATTCCAGTTTAGCTTCATACTTTGCTTCTAAAATGTTGGCTTTTAAGACCCCCCTCCCCCTAGGAATTTCCAATGACCTTCCATGGGGTGGGTATGGATTTTTTCTGGAACTACACATTCTCACAGCCAAACTGCTTTGAAATGGCTTCGCAATTGCACCGAATGTACAGTCAAAGCACTGGAGGGCCAGAACTCTGCTTTTTTCAGGTGAAATTAGTCAAATTCCTTAGGGTTAGTGCAAATTCGAGAAGGGTTTATGATATTATTCATTGTACGATAAAATGAGGCAAATCTGAGCGAGAAAAAATAAAAAAGGTCTTAAATTCCACATAGGCTGGATATGCTCTCGGCCCTTCAATTAGTTTCAGCTTTTGGATCTCTTTACTATATGTTGGTCAATTTATAATTAACTTAATCCATGCACTTGCAGATACCGAAGTGTTTCATAAAATAATAATCCCCCACATATACAACAACTTATTTTTTTAGAAACTAAACCTGTCATTCTTTAATTACTATTTTTACTGAACTCAGTTTGGAAAAGAAATTAACTTGTGCTTTGTGCTCGGAAGTTGTTGTAAGTTATATGTATTAAATACTATTGTTCTTTGAATTAAGGCTGATTGTCCTGAGGTCACCATTGCCACTTCACCACAAGAAGTACCTGGACAAGATGGTTATTTTCCTACCAGGCCAACCCTGAAAGTTACTCTTCTTGGAAGTGAGTGGAATTCATCTGCTGGTGGTTTGTCAACATTAAACAGAGAGCTTGCAATTTACCTTTCAAAACATCCCAAAGTGGAAGTATCCTTGTTAGTCCCGGAGGGAGCATGTAAGGATGAGGAAAAAAGAGCAGCCAAGAGTTATGGCATTACTGTTGTTGATGCAAAGGAACGTCCGGGCTATGACCATCTTGATTGGTTGAGCTTTCCACCTGAAGACCTCAGAATGGACATTGTTGTTGGTCATGGTGTGAAGCTTGGTCATCAAGGACAAGTCATAAGAGATTCTTCTCGATTTCACAACTGTAAGTGGGTGCAGATGGTACATACAGCTCCAGAAGACCTTAGCAAGTACAAACACTATTCTGATCCCATTTCAAAAGGTGAAAGGAAACATCAGGTCGAAGTTGACCTCTGCAAACTTGCCGATCTTGTTGCACCTGTTGGACCCAGACTGGAAGAGTTTTATTCTTCATATTTACGACGCTGCAAGAAAGATCAGGATGTTTTTTCAATCACTCCAGGACTTTTTGATAGGGAATTTGGGGATTTAGAACAAGCTCCTAACGAGAATGCTGATTTCAAGGTGTTAATTTTTGGTCGTGGTGATGATGAGGACTTTGACCTTAAGGGGTACAACATCGCAGCTGAAGCATTTACTGATCAGCGGCTGAAACAGAAACCTTATCATCTTATTTTTGTGGGTGCTCCTGAAGGAAAGCAAGAAGAGGTTAGGCAAAAGCTTCTTCAATGTGGTATTACTGAAGAGCAGCTGACTGTCAGAAAGTTCATACAAAGCAGGGACAGAATGAAAGACTTGCTTTGTGAAGCTGATGTTGCCATCATGCCATCAAAATCAGAGGGGTTTGGTCTTGTTGCCCTTGAAGCCTTGTCTGCTGGTTTACCCATCCTTGTGGGTAGAAAATCGGGATTTGCCAAAGCATTAGGGAATGTACTGTTTGGTAAGTCATGCATAGTCGATTCAGATGATCCTTCAAAGTGGGCTGAAGCAATTGAAGCTGTCCGTGACAGACATGGAATGCGTCTTGAAGAGATCAAAGCACTGAGAGCATCTTATGAAAAGAAGTTCAGTTGGAAGCAGCAATGTGAAGCCCTTGTGGAGAGGATGTGTAGATTGGTTTATGGTATAGACAGTCTTTCTATTTTTACTATAATTATTATACTTATTGTTATTATTATTTTACTAAACTATGTTTATGTAACACAATTTTTTCATTTTTTCTTTTCCAAGTTCTGCAAATGGAAATGTATTTGATTTCATTTATTAATTACACTGTACACTGTACATGTAGTTTGCAAACTGTTGACATGTTGAATTTATAACCTGTCAAACCACCCCTTATAAGACTGAAGATGAATGTTGTTTTCCCCTTTTTTGCAGTTCTTTATAATAACATCAGTGTCCTGTCAAGTTCATTCAAAAAATGAGTGTTTCAAGTTTCCGGTTCATTCAGGTTGTTTTGTATGTACAGAATACAATGCTCATTTGGTCTGCCATACAGGGTTCAACATCTGGGGAGACTCTCTTATAAAAACTGACAGGGGTGCTTGTTGTACAGAATACAATACTCATTAATCTTAGTCTACCATGCAGGGTTGAACATCTGGGGACTCTTATACAAAAACTGACAGGAGTGCTTGTTGTACAGAATACAATACTCATTAATCTTGGTCTACCATGCAGGGTTGAACATCTGGGGACTCTTATATAAAAACTGACAGGAGTGCTTGTTGTACAGAATACAATACTCATTAATCTTGGTCTACCATGCAGGGTTGAACATCTGGGGACTCTCATATAAAAACTGACAGGAGTGCTTGTTGTACAGAATACAATACTCATTAATCTTAGTCTACCATGCAGGGTTGAACATCTGGGGACTCTTATATAAAAACTGACAGGAGTGCTTGTTGTACAGAATACAATACTCATTAATCTTGGTCTACCATGCAGGGTTGAACATCTGGGGACTCTTATATAAAAACTGACAGGAGTGCTTGTTGTACAGAATACAATACTCATTAATCTTGGTCTACCATGCAGGGTTGAACATCTGGGGACTCTCATATAAAAACTGACAGGAGTGCTTGTTGTACAGAATACAATACTCATTAATCTTAGTCTACCATGCAGGGTTCAACATCTGGGGAGACTCTTATATAAAAACTGACAGGAGTGCTTGTTGTACAGAATACAATACTCAGTAATCTTGGTCTACCATGCAGGGTTCAACATCTGGGGAGACTCTTATAAAAACTGACAGGAGTGCTTGTTGTACAGAATACAATACTCATTAATCTTAGTCTGCCATGCAGGGTTGAACATCTGTGGAGACTCATATAAAAACTGACAGGAGTGCTTGTTGTACAGAATACAGTACTCATTAATCTTAGTCTACCATGCAGGGTTGAACATCTGGGGACTCTCATATAAAAACTGACAGGAGTGCTTGTTGTACAGAATACAATACTCATTAATCTTAGTCTACCATGCAGGGTTCAACATCTGGGGAGACTCTTATATAAAAACTGACAGGAGTGCTTGTTGTACAGAATACAATACTCATTAATCTTGGTCTGCCGTGCAGGGTTGAACATCTGGGGAGACTCATAAAAACTGACAGGAGTGCTTGTTGTACCTAATACAATACTCATTAATCTTAGTCTACCATGCAGAGTTGAACATCTGGGGAGACTCGTATAAAAACTGACAGGGGTGCTTGTTGTACAGAATACAATACTCATTAATCTTGGTCTACCATGCAGGGTTCAACATCTGGGGAGACTCTCATATAAAAACTGACAGGAGTGCTTGTTGTACAGAATACAATACTCATTAATCTTAGTCTACCATGCAGGGTTGAACATCTGGGGACTCTCATATAAAAACTGACAGGAGTGCTTGTTGTACAGAATACAATACTCATTAATCTTAGTCTACCATGCAGGGTTCAACATCTGGGGAGACTCATATAAAAACTGACAGGAGTGCTTGTTGTACAGAATACAATACTCATTAATCTTAGTCTACCATGCAGGGTTGAACATCTGTGGAGACTCATATAAAAACTGACAGGAGTGCTTGTTGTACAGAATACAATACTCATTAATCTTGGTCTACCATGCAGGGTTCAACATCTGGGGAGACTCATATAAAAACTGACAGGAGTGCTTGTTGTACAGAATACAATTCTCATTAATCTTTGTCTACCATGCAGGGTTGAACATCTGGGAAGACTCTCATATAAAAACTGACAGGAGTGCTTGTTGTACAGAATACAATACTCATTAATCTTAGTCTACCATGCAGGGTTCAACATCTGGGGAGACTCATATAAAAACTGACAGGAGTGCTTGTTGTACAGAATACAATACTCATTAATCTTAGTCTACCATGCAGGGTTGAACATCTGTGGAGACTCATATAAAAACTGACAGGAGTGCTTGTTGTACAGAATACAATACTCATTAATCTTGGTCTACCATGCAGGGTTCAACATCTGGGGAGACTCATATAAAAACTGACAGGAGTGCTTGTTGTACAGAATACAATTCTCATTAATCTTTGTCTACCATGCAGGGTTGAACATCTGGGAAGACTCTCATATAAAAACTGACAGGAGTGCTTGTTGTACAGAATACAATACTCATTAATCTTAGTCTACCATGCAGGGTTCAACATCTGGGGAGACTCATATAAAAACTGACAGGAGTGCTTGTTGTACAGAATACAATACTCATTAATCTTAGTCTACCATGCAGGGTTGAACATCTGGGGAGACTCTCATATAAAAACTGACAGGAGTGCTTGTTGTACAGAATACAATACTCATTAATCTTGGTCTACCATGCAGGGTTCAACATCTGGGGACTCATATAAAAACTGACAGGAGTGCTTGTTGTACAGAATACAATACTCATTAATCTTAGTCTACCATGCAGGGTTGAACATCTGGGGAGACTCTTATATAAAAACTGACAGGAGTGCTTGTTGTACAGAATACAATACTCATTAATCTTAGTCTACCATGCAGGGTTGAACATCTGTGGAGACTCATATAAAAACTGACAGGAGTGCTTGTTGTACAGAATACAATACTCATTAATCTTGGTCTACCATGCAGGGTTCAACATCTGGGGAGACTCATATAAAAACTGACAGGAGTGCTTGTTGTACAGAATACAATACTCATTAATCTTAGTCTACCATGCAGGGTTCAACATCTGGGGAGACTCATATAAAAACTGACAGGAGTGCTTGTTGTACAGAATACAATACTCATTAATCTTAGTCTACCATGCAGGGTTCAACATCTGGGGACTCTCTTATAAAAACTGACAGGAGTGCTTGTTGTACAGAATACAATACTCATTAATCTTAGTCTACCATGCAGGGTTGAACATCTGGGGAGACTCATATAAAAACTGACAGGAGTGCTTGTTGTACAGAATACAATACTCATTAATCTTAGTCTACCATGCAGGGTTCAACATCTGGGGACTCTCTTATAAAAACTGACAGGAGTGCTTGTTGTACAGAATACAATACTCATTAATCTTAGTCTACCATGCAGGGTTGAACATCTGGGGAGACTCTTATATAAAAACTGACAGGACTGCTTGTTGTACAGAATACAATACTCATTAATCTTAGTCTACCATGCAGAGTTGAACATCTGGGGAGACTCGTATAAAAACTGACAGGGGTGCTTGTTGTACAGAATACAATACTCATTAATCGTGGTCTACCATGCAGGGTTCAACATCTGGGGAGACTCTCATATAAAAACTGACAGGAGTGCTTGTTGTACAGAATACAATACTCATTAATCTTAGTCTACCATGCAGGGTTGAACATCTGGGGAGACTCTTATATAAAAACTGACAGGAGTGCTTGTTGTACAGAATACAATACTCATTAATCTTAGTCTACCATGCAGGGTTGAACATCTGGGGAGACTCTCATATAAAAACTGACAGGAGTGCTTGTTGTACAGAATACAATACTCATTAATCTTAGTCTACCATGCAGGGTTGAACATCTGGGGAGACTCGTATAAAAACTGACAGGAGTGCTTGTTGTACAGAATACAATACTCATTAATCTTAGTCTACCATGCAGGGTTGAACATCTGGGGAGACTCTCATATAAAAACTGACAGGGGTGCTTGTTGTAACTTTTAGGGGTCAAAATTTGTAGATTGGTACTGCTTAGGGTGCTAAAATCTACAATGTAAAATGACCAATGTAAGAATTATCATGCTATCTTTTAATAAGGATATTGAACTGAAAAGATATGACAGGAACTGTATATGTTGTTTTAGAATTGCTATCTCAATTAGGGCTAAAAAATCCATTGAGCCATGAACATCAACCAAGATTCTGGTACCTTTTAGGGTGTTTTTCAAAAAATTTCCAATGAACACCCCCATTACCGTTTAGCTTTGAGAAACTTGTGTACCAACACAAACAATCCAACGGAAAATCAATTGCCACAGATGTACTAGAGAAAGATTAAAGTTTCAGATGAGGTAAGTTTTATGGAAATCGGAGCTGCCAAAGCAACGTTATGACGTCATTCCCTGTTTTACATAATACCGAATTACTTGTCATCAAGAGATAATTTTGAAAAACGCTCTCTGAATCTTCGACCTAACGTACTTGTCCTAAGGTCTACAAAATTGTACAAATTTATATGAAAGCGTTTTCGAGAAAATTTCGACTGAAGTTTTAAGGTTTTAAAATACAACAAAAACAAATATGTCTACAAGGCTTGATGAAATAATATTTTGGTCTTAAATGAGTGTTATACCATCCAAATACCTTAGGTGAAAATCTCAAGGAAATCGCTCCTTTTGAATTTGAACTTGCCTGGAGTGTTATTTCGCTTTTATATCAAAAATTGACCCTACACTTATTATAACTGTCACGAATTAAAAAGCGATCTATGAATTTTTTTTAAAACTTAGTATTCATAAAGATTAATTAATGTTTAATAATATATAAGTTATTAAATTATAATAATCCTTTCAGTATACTTTAGTCTGCTGTAGGCACTAGAAACAAAAGTATACTAAAAGTATACTTATAGTATACTTTAGATTAATGCAGTTGCCGGGAACAAAATTGTACTGAAAGTATACTAAAAGTGTACTTTCATAGAGTACATTCCTGAGTCCAAAATTCCTGCTACTTTTTGTATACTTTTAGTATAAAAAAAGTTTGCTTTGTTTTGGTAATATTCCATACTTTAAATATACTACAAGTATACTTAAAGTATACTTGCACTGCTTATGCAAAGTATACTTTTAGTATATTTTCATATATACTAAAAGTATTTGGTTTTTCAGTAAGGGTCTCCAAGTTTCAAATTCATCGAATTATTCTAAGGCTGTCAATTTTTAGCGCCAACTCAGGGAAATATCGAACTGATTTTCGTGCTTGTGGCTTGTTGCTTCATTTTGCATTTGCATTGTATGAAATCACCATGGAATTGTAGCTTTCAGTACATCATGAATTCATGTAACACTTAAAACAAAGCAATGAAGTGTTTATGAATTAATTATGCACTGAAATTTACAATTGCATGGCGATTCGAGACAATGGAGACGCATAATCAGAGTAACAAACCACTTTCGTGAAAATCAACCCAATATTTTCCTACGTTGAGGCTGTAAATTGACGGCCTTGGGACGTTTTAATAAATTTGAAACTTGGCAGTTGTATTGAATATTAATTCCACCTTGTCATCCACAGAGGGACCACGTGAGATAGCATTGCGCCTGCGTGAACTCAGTGCGTTGTTGCCTTCGTGGTGAACGGTTGTCTTTTAGTGCTGTGTCGCGAAAGTGGACTTTTCTTTTGCCTTAAAAATGTCGGCTTCGTCGTCTAAACGACCTTCGGAAGACGTTCAGGTCGAGGTTCACCCAGTACCCGGAGAAAAATCCGGAAAGCGACAAAAACAGAGCACTAAACAGGACGGGAATGTCATAACTGACTCCCGCCCAGAAGACGTGACGAGTGCGCAAGCCAGCGCTCTGCAAAAAGCCATGGAAAAAGGTTTCTCACAGATGGCTGACTCTTTAACAAGTGTGTTAACAAAAACACTCGAGAAGTTTACCTATGAGGAAGAGGTCTCAGACGGTGAAACGGACAGTAATCTGTCAAAACCGTCAGTGCAAGAAGTTCGCGCCGATGCGACTTCAAAACCGCCTACTTCCAGTGGTCACCTGGATGTTGATGAGTCGGTAGATGCACTTTTGACTGATGCCAAGGAACCTGGCACCGACAAACAGTCTGACAAAGGCGAATCACTTGGTGATTTCCTTGAAGCGGTGAAAAATGACCTCCGGTCCGATGAAAAGGGACCTCCCATTCATGAAGAGCTAGCAAAAATTGTGACGCGCCTCGTTCGCGACGGCATGCTCGAAGATAAGCTTCAGGACAAGCTTAAGGTTACAGTGTACCTTCGGGGGTGTCTCCAGTATAACAGCTCTAGCGTCTTAAGATTACACTTAATATACCTAAACCCAGATATCAAATTAAAGCTTATAGAGCTGGCTATCTAAATATGGAAACCATTTGGTAATAAAATGAATTGTCGAATTTTTTACGACTTCTAAATTCGAACGTCCGAATCGGCTTTAAAACGCTATAACTCAAAGCGATTATTATATTTTGCTCATTTGATTTGTTCTCGGGTTTCCGGACACAAAGCGCTAAAAAAACGTGTCGGCGATTTTCCATATTCAATTGCAGTGAAAAGTTACAGAATATTTTCGAAAAGGGGAGAGAAAAAATTGGAATGATCGCACGGAAATGCCTCTTGACGAAAAAGTTTTCAGAATTAAGAAATTCGCCGACACGCTTTTGTTGATTATATGTTAGCCTAGCTTCTGTCCAAATTTGAGGAAAATCGAACAAATTCCCTTTGAGTTGTAGCTCTTTAAAGTATCCCCAACAAGCGAAAAATTAACTTTGAGAAAACGGCGCTTAAAAAAACATATCGCTTAATAAACAAACTCCGCCCACAAAAGTTATACCGTCATTTCTCCGTCAATTTTCACTATTTTTCGATACTTTTTTTTTGGATGAAAGTTCATTCTGTAAACTTAATTTTAACGCCAAAAAAAAATTTTCAATAAATTTTCGATCTGAAGGTACACTGTAACCTTAACAAGTACCCGCAACCGGAAAACTGTGAGGGTTTGAGAAGGGTTCGGGTCAACCAACTGATATGGGACAACCTCAGTCCTGGTATAAGGTCTCAAGACCTAAAATTTCAAAAAGTACAAACATCTCTCGTCAAAGGCATGACAGCCCTTGCTCGTGTTGCTGACGCCATCTTGAAACGTGTCAATGAGATGAATGACGCGAAAGCGCTCGCCCAAGAGGCAATCGATAGCCTTTCTCTTTTGGCTCATGCAAATACCGAGCTCAACACTAGACGAAAAGAGCTGATAAAGCCTGACCTTCATTCGGATTATAAACACCTTTGCTCGGCGTCTACAACTGTAACCGACGAACTCTTCGGAGAAGACCTGTCCAAACAGGTCAAAGACATCTCTGAAGTAAACCGGGTTGGCCGGAAAGTCACATCCACAGTTCATCATAGGGCCCAAAGTCAACCTCATTTTGGATACAAATTTCAATCCTCCAGTGGCAGAGGAAAATTCTTTCGAGCGAGAGGAAACCAGAAGCATTTTTTAGGCTGGCGACAGACCGCAAATCGCGGTCAACCAAGCCAGAGTCCAGTGAATCACAAGCAGAAGACTCAAATTCAAAGGAAGTAAACAAAAGTTCAGAAGACTTACCAGAGGTAAGTCAGAATGTATGCCTTACTGAATCAGAACAAACGGCAGGTAGATTGAAATTATTTCTCCCTGAATGGCGAAAACTTACTTCCGACTCTCAGATTCTTAAAACAGTGAAAGGTTTTAATGTTGAATTTCTTGATTGTCCTCCTACGCAACTGACTCCTCCTAAAGAAATTCAGTCTAATTTTAACGAAAAAGACATTGTTCAAACAGAAATAGAAAACTCATAGGAAAGGGGTCAACATTGTCCAGGACAATTTCTCTCAACTATTTTTCTTCGAAAGAAGAACACTGGAGGATATAGGCTAATTCTAAATTTGAAGAACTTAAATCAATATATTAAGAATCATCACTTCAAAATGGAAAGCCTGAACTCAGCAGTCCTGCTTATGACACCTGGGTGTTTTATGGCATCGGTGGATTTAAAAGATGCCTATTACTCGGTCCCAGTCAATGAGAGTTATCAAAAATATTTAAAATTCTCCTGGCGGGGGGAATTATTTCAGTTTACCTGCCTTCCTAATGGGCTTGCATCTGCCCCCAGACTTTTTACTAAATTACTTAAACCGGTTTACTCCAACTTGAGACAAATGGGTCATGTCAATGTAGGGTACATTGATGATTCATATCTTCAAGGGCCTTCATTTGATGATTGCAATAGCAATGTGCATGACACTGTTCAACTCTTCACCAAAGTGGGCTTTATTGTAAACCAGGAAAAGTCTATTCTTATTCCAACTCATGAGTTAACCTTTTTGGGATTTATTTTAAACTCTGTGAACATGACAGTGAGACCTACACCAGAGAAGGCTGACAAACTTAAAATCAGATGCTCAGCATTACTGTCCAAAACACATGCCTCCATTCAAGAAGTTTCTGAGGTGATAGGCTTAATGGTCTCTATGTTCCCTGGTATTGAATATGCCCAACTGTTTTATAGAAGTCTTGAGATAGACAAAATCAGAGCTTTGAAAGAAAACAAAGGGAACTTTAACTCAGTGATGACATTATCAGTTACATCAATTGCCGACCTCAAATGGTGGATCAACAATACTGATAGTTCATTTAAGCCAATATCCCATGGGGACCCCTCACTTTCCCTGTATTCAGATGCATCTAAACAAGGATGGGGGGCAGTGTGCAATGAAGCTAGAACAGGGGGTCGTTGGACAGAAACTGAGTCAGAACTTCACATCAATGAACTAGAAACATTAGCTGCCCTTTTTGCATTGAAATCATTCTGCTCTTCCATGACAAATAGTCATGTGAATATCTACATAGATAATACCACTGCAGTAGCTTACATTAATGCAATGGGTGGAACACAGTCTATGCGATGCAATAAGGTAGCACATGATCTCTGGACCTGGTGTATTCTAAGGAATCTTTGGGTAACTGCCATTTCCCTACCAGGCAAAGAAAATATTGATGCAGACCACGAATCTAGAACATTTAATGATAACACTGAATGGACTCTCAATGACAATACTTTTGATGACATTATTGCACTCTATGGCAAGCCATCTATTGATCTGTTTGCATCTAGGATCAATAAAAAAGTGCCCCGTTATGTGTCATGGAAGCCAGATCCCGAAGCCCAATTTGTTGATGCATTCTCTCACACCTGGTCTCAAGAACAATTCTATGCATTCCCTCCTTTTAGTCTACTTCTTCGTTGCCTTCAGAAAATCGAAAGGGACTCCGGGGAAGGGATCATGATTGCTCCACTCTGGCCGAGCCAACCTTGGTTTTCAAAGTTGCTACACCTGTTGGTGGACACGCCCCGATTGCTACCAGTGACAGAGGATATTCTCTACCTTCCAAGCAAGCCCAGTCACCCACATCCTATGGGGAAAAAACTGAAACTGATTGCATGCAAGTTATCGGGGAACTCATCACAAAGCAGGGAATTTCAGCAGAAGCTGCCCAGGTTATCCTCAAGTCATGGAGAAAAGGGACGTGCAAACAGTACCAATCCTATTACAAGAAATGGCTTGACTTCTGTTATCAAGGACAGATTACTGCAGATTGTCCCTCTTTAGGCCAAGTTTTAGAGTTTTTGTTGACTTTATTTAATGAGGGTCTCAGTTATAGTAGCCTAAACACTGCTCGCTCTGCCCTTTCATCAATACTCCCCTCAATAGATGGGTTTCCCTTTGGTAAACACCCACTAGTTATCAGATTTCTTAAGGGAGTATTTGAGTCACGTCCTGCTATGCCTCGTTATACAGCTGTTTGGGATGTTAACCAAGTTCTCAATTATTTAAAGACATTGTCTCCAGTAAATGAGATTTCTCTCAAAAGTTTAACTCTTAAACTTACAATGTTGTTAGCTTTCGTTACTGCCCAAAGAGGGCAATCATTATTTCTTTTACGAGTTGACTCAATGATAGACAGTGGATCATCTGTTGTATTCAGATTGCAAGAGCATGTTAAACAGTCTAAACCAGGGTCCAAGACCATGGTCATTGAGCTTCATTCATTCACAGACCCACGACTCTGTGTTGTGACCATGCTTCATGAGTATTTAGCTAGAACAAAGCCTCTTAGGGGGACCCATTATCAACTTTTGCTAAGTTATGTTAAACCATATGGGCCTGTGTCTAGAGACACAGTAAGCCGTTGGGTTAAGTCTGTCTTACAAAGTTCAGGCATTGATGTAAGTGTTTTTAAGCCGCATAGTACTAGATCAGCCTCTACTTCTAAGGCAAAGCTGAGTGATGTTCCTTTACCAGATATTCTTGACAAGGCTGGTTGGAAGTCAGATTCTACATTTGCCAAATTCTATGACAAAAAGATTGTGGAAGACACTTTTGCAAATAAAGTTTTGCAGTGAATGTTCTTTTCCTGTGTGGAATTGTTTATTTTTCAGCCCTTTGCATCTGCCTTTGAAATCTCACTGGAATTCCACCTTGTCATCAATCACAGAGGGATTACGTGCCCACCCTTGGACCCAACCCTGTATACTTGACTACGATGCACATGGCTGGTGCTTTAAAGACTGAGTTCACGCAGGCGCAATGCTATCACACGCAATCCCTCTGTGATTGATGACAAGGTGGAATTCCAGTCGAACTTCAACTTTTGGTAAGTGTCGTTCAACTTTTGCATTTATCTTTATGAGGACTAAGTTTTAGCAAAATTCATCTATCCCTTTTAAATTCGCGACCATTTTAAAAAGGGTAGGGCCAATTTTTGATAAAAACGCAAAATAACACTAGAGACCAGTTCATATTTATGCCAACGTTTATAAAATTTAAATGGACGATTTCGCAGAGATTTTCACTCAAGGTATTTGGATGGTATAAAATTCATTTAAGACCAAAATATTATTTCATCAAGCCTTGTAGACATAAGTTTTAATAACATTTCAAAATTCTTTTGTTTTTGTTGTATTTTAAAACCTTAAAACTTCACTCGAAATTTTCTCGAAAACGCTTCCATAGAAATTTGTACAATTTTGTAGACCTTAGGACAAGTACGTTAGGTCGAAGATCCAGAGAGCGCTTTCCAAAATTATCTCTTGATGACAAGTAAATCAGTATTATGTAAAACAGGGAGTGACGTCATAACGTTGCTTTGGCAACTCCGATATCCATAAAACTTACCTCATCTAAAACTTTAATCTTTCTCTAGTACATACAGCTGTGGCAATCGATTTTCCGTTGGATCGTTTGTGGTGGTACACAAGTTTCTCAAAGTTTAAAGGTATCGTCTCTCAAAAACCCAGTCGAGCCACCTTAATTATAACGTATATACTTTAGTTCAAAGATTTTAGAAACTTTCAACTAGCAAGCCGCCAAGCAGCTACATGTAAGACATTCAGTAGAACCTCGCTTACTCGAACTCTAAAGGGAATTGAAAACCAGTTTGAGTTCGAGAGGGTTTGAGTTGTCGGGGTCGGTGAAAAATTTATTCATTTTTGTCAATAGGCCATTTGCACGATGACGTCATTTGACTACTACTACCAGAATCCTTCAGTTTTTTTGTTTTGTAATGCAAATTAGGGCTATTGTTATTTAAACCGCACTGGGATTACAAAATTTAAATAAGAAACGAAAAACGAAATGAATTCTGGTAGTACATGTAGTAGTCAAATGACGTCATCGTGCAAATGGCCTATTATTTATAATAGTGACAATATATAAAGCGTGAGCATAGTTTTATTACCTACTTTTGGATAATCATCGATAAATTTGCGTTTGGTAACAAGAAGTTCCAAAGATTATGACTTCGAGCTAAGTGTAACTTTAACATTTGGGTACATGTTTTTTGCAATGTAAACGAAGTTTGTTGTGTATTAGATTTACTACAGTCCAAAGAAATACAAAACAACATTAAAGAAGTAACCGTGTCAGTTTTCCTATTTTCACTGCCGTGGGAACGTGATCAGTCCGAAGTTACAATCAGATAACAATAGAGTTCGAGTTATCGGGGTAAATTTTGGCCAAGGGAAACGAAAAATAGTTCGAGTTAGCGGGGAATTCGAGTTATCCGAGTTCGAGTTATCCGAGTAAAAATGACTCAAAAATAGGGCCAAATCCAAGGGAAAGCGAACTTAGTTCGAGTTAGCGGGGAGTTCGAGTTATCCGAGTTCGAGTTAGCGGGGTTCTACTGTATATCCTACCATTAAAAAGAACTTTAAGTAGACGGGGAAACTGTCAAGCCGATAAAAGAAGCTCATAACCTCCACGCGCGATCAGTGAACTTCAGAGAAGACCAGCCGAGTCGCTAATATCATGTAATGTACATTGTTTGTACTACAAATATATCGTTCGCATTCGATAAACGCTAGTCACCGACTCAACCGGCGAACCACTGAGACGCTGTACTACTAAAATGTATACCTTTCACGTTCAATAATCTAAATCAAAGTCTGTCTTCATGTTATTTTCCTTCGCTCAAGCGGCACAGTCGGTTCGCCTTGCTACGGCAAAACTACAGTGGACACGATCATTTCATTTGATCAAGAGTGATCCAAAACTGATCCTCTTCACCTTCAGTGGACTGGAAAAAAACATGTTAGGCGCTGTCTGACATTTGTAGGGTCATCCCCGGTGTAATATTATAATTTATGATTTTCTTTTGTTCATCCTATTCTTACTTAGATTTTGGATTGCATCATCAGTATTGTTTTGCTATTGTGATGTCAGCTGTGAGATATTACACCGGGAATGAGCCCATTTGTACAGCCAAAAACGTTGGCAAAATGACCATCACGCTAAAGGATTCCAAGGGATTAAGGTGGCTCCGTTGTTATTTCGGGCGCACTCGTTTATGACAAACTTTGTCTCATAACTTTTCTGGCTCTAAAGTGATGCTTCTAAAACTGTGCGAAAACTTACAGCTATTATTTAGCAATAACGAATTCGTCTACTGAGCACATGTCTGGGTTTTAGGGGGGATTCGAGAGAATCGGTTTGTCGCTCAGAGAAGACTTTCAGATTCAAACAAATATGGCCTCTTCTGTACTCTACACTTAAATTTTTCAGACGTTCATTTTCCATTACCAAATTGTAAACATGCCTTTGAAGACTTCGAAATGGAAAGAAAGAGTCCTTAAGACGATTTGTATGCCTTTGAAGTGGCGGTTAGAGAGATGCGAATTGGAATCGTCCTGTGAGGATCACAAAGCGAGACATGTCTTCCCACAGAATTCATACTCGAAGGACGAAGCGGCAGACTTTACTAAGAATTTTCAAGCATTCCTGGAAAACTACGGTAAAGAAAATAACATTTTTGAATGTCCATTTACTTTGTAAGAAACATTTCATAGACTGTTTGTTCTTCGACATGTGCTAAAATTTGCTTGCGTTGCTGACACGGCTTCCTCGATGCGATATAACGCAATATAATATAACGCAATATAACGCATTTTGCTCTTGAGACTTAACTAATAGATATTTGAATAAAACGTTCAACTGAGAGAATTCGTTGTCCTTTTTCCTGTGTAAAGGCAAATTGCGATTAAACTTGTTCGAATGTTTTCTTCGTGAAGCCAATAATCACGCTAGTAAATGAAATTCATGTGGAAGGAGTTTGACACCCAACTGCAGGATAATTGCAGCATTGGAGATTTGAGCAGGTTTTGGAGCATTTTATAATATTTACAGAACTAGTGAATACTTTTTAACGGTTCGCACGATTTGCAATCGGCTTATAATTCAGATTTAGCAAGCATTGGGAAGGCTTCTCCCAGAAATTTGGGTTCGTAGATTGTTTAGACAAAGAGCATGAAGTATTTAAAATTTTTAGAGAATTTTAGGGCTAAATTGTGATGGCGTTAATTCTTCCGAATTTCTGCTCCAACGATTTTGCTGAAACTTGGTAAGGACATGTATTAAGTCAATGTAAGCTGATTCCAGAAATTTATCACAAATATAACGGCAAAATTTTTCACAGGGTACGATTTTGTTCAAAAAGTGGGGTTCATTTAAGCTCGATTATCACTAAATATATTTTTTCCCATGAAAATCGAATTCTATCATATTATTGCTAGGTGTGGTGTCTTCGGATTTTACCGACTTATTAAATGTAGATGTAGGTAATAGCTGTAAGTGTTCGCAAAGTTTTAGAAGCATCGCTTTAGAGGCGGAAAAGTTATGAGACAAAGTTTTGTATAGACGAGTGCGCCCGAAATAACAACGGAGCCACCTTAAAACGTATTAAAACAAACCAATGTGTCATACCATCTACGTAATTAAAAAAAATTACTCACTTCCATTCGCTCTCCAAAAATTGTTTCCACTTTTCAACCGAAGTGAGGCATCTTCGTGCGGCTAAAAAAACGATTTTCTTTCTTTTCCATGGGAAATGATTATTATTTTCGTTCTTTGGACATAATAAACTGCATGTACTGAAAAACAAAGAAAAAAAATACATTTCATAGGCACTTTAATTGACGATGCTTTGTTACAGGCCCTTCCAATGAAAATGGGACAGTGCCAATTGAACAGCTGCCTGCAGTGTTACACATGCCAGACAGCCAACAGCCTTCAGATTTTGGAAGACCAACAACCAACCAAGAGCCTTCAGGTTCAGAAAGAAATGAAGAAACCAGTGCTTCTGCATCTGTTAGTAACAAATCTTGTGAGATGCAGAGTAAGGCAGGCATTTCAAGGTTCACTACTGATCCAGGTACAGATGAAATACAGTGTTTCAGAAGTGGTTCTTTCCAACCATGACTATGCAGTTATACATGTAGGGACCTTTGTTATTGTATGTTAGGAACATGTACATGTTCTTAAGATTAATTACATTTTCATTTTTTTTAGTAAATAATTATGTTGGCTAGTTTTAACATTTATACAGTGTTTATAAAAAATTGCTGCAATTATTTTACATTCATTTAGTTTTTGCATTATAATTTTTTTGTAAATTATTCATTAAATGACACCTCTCTAACCCAGTCCCTCGCAATCCATGTATATTTAAATTGTAAATCTACTTTAAGTTTTTTACTTCATTTATAAGCACATTTTAAATTTTAATTTTATCACAATGACGGGCCAAGTGAAGACCTTACACTGTAATAATTATTTTATTATTATTGTTATTTATCATACATGTATATACTAGAAATACGTGTCTCGCAAAACCTTGCGAAGCTTGGGGGAGGATGCACTGCAAAATTTTAGCGATGTGGGAGGGAGAGATGGAATTTCTGATTTAAATGGAGAGGTTGGGTTGCTTGCTTGCAATGGCCCCAAAATTTAAAGTTGAGACATTTTCGCTCCCAGTCTCTTCCATTAAAATTGTACTTCCTAAAAATTAATAAAATAAATGGGAGCTGGTGCTGGTCAGTTTTGGGTTTTGAGCTGTGGGTCGCTGTAACTCAGGGGCGGATCCAGGATTTTGAAATGGGGGGTGAAATATTTTCCCATCCGGCCCGATCTAACTCAGTCAATAAGTATTTTATAATATGACTAGAAAGTACAAGAATAGTCGTGCAGTGCGAGGTCGCTTGAACTCGAGCGGGGCCGGACGGCTTTTTCCGGAGCGGCTCACGTCAACCCGTCCGGCCCCGCTCACGTCACCTTGCGATTCTAGTTTCTGTGGGATTGCGTCAACGGGGCCGTATGGTCATATTATAAAGAGAATTATTTTCCAGTGTTTGATTATCCTCTTAGTAGTTTAGCTACTTAAAATCTTTGTTTTTTTTTTTTTTGCAAAAGCCGGTGATTTGAGCTACATTTCTTAATCGCTCTTCTTCTCTGGGCCTTTCCTGTAATCAGTGTTTGCTTTTCCCTACCGTCTCAGGTATGAAAGGTATTCGTCACGAGTATTTAGCTGATCGTGTAATTCTTGCCGCCTCTCGTTGCATTTACAAACAGAATCATTTTGTCCAACACTTCCAGTCGGTGTCGCCTCTCCTGATCGGTTTCGTTCAGAATTCTCGTTTAATGGCGGCAATCGGTCAAGGCGTTTGAACCTAGTCAAATGGTGTGCCTGGGCTGTTCGAAGTCTTTGTAATCTATGCTCTCGTTGTCTCTTCGTTGCTCGATCGCGCTGAATTTCAAGTCACCATTCAGCGGAGTTTCGGTGGTTAATTTTCTTGGATAAGGATTTCCAGCCACCTGTTGAATCCAGCGTTGTTGTGTTTGCTGTTCTTTCTCATTTGCATCAGAAATTGGTTGTGTTTCACCGAGAGTAAACATTTTTTTCACAGAGTAAGGGTAAACGGCCGCCGGCACGGCCGCCATGATTAAACATGAGAGTGCGCCATTGTCAGCGGTCTATATCAAGTGTATATATATATATATATATATATATATATATATATATATATATATATATATATATATATATATATATATATATAAAAGTAGGTAGACTACTCAATATGAGCACATATGGATTTTAATACAGTTCTGTTTCGTAGACCAACACAAAGTTGATCCACTCATCAGTTAATCTCCATATACACTGAAGTATCGTTAAGGTTTACATCAACTTTGTGTTGGTCTACGAAACAGAACTGTATTAAAATCCATATGTGCTCATATTGAGTAGTCTACCTACTTTTATAACCGCTCCTTTACTGTAGAGCACTATATCTGGCTACACCGGTGAAAATAACCTGAATTTATATATTTATATATGTTGTTCGGGCGATCAGTGCTCATAATGATAATAAATAAAAGTTTTGAAACTGACCTGTTAAAAATTTTATAAAAAGTTTAAAAGTTTTTTCTAAATTTTCGGTCGCTCACTGCGGCCTTCATCAGAGAATGAATGATCTTTTTTGTGGGAAACAAGTTATTTAAAATCCTTGACAATTGGTAGGTATACTCTTGGGAATGGCTTCCGTTCGTTGACACAATTAGGGTCGATGGTTGAATGCCACGATTCTAAGAATAAACGTTTGGACAAGTTGTTTACGCCTCTCTCCAGAATCTGAACATAGTTTGGGTGTATGTCATGGTTGGTCGTCTCCGCGTGTTGTTTTATGAATGAGTCGTTATTGCTGCGCGTCCCTGGCTTGTGTTCGGGCCCGCGTGAATTCCAGGAGCGTTTTGATTCGCCAACATAGGTGAAATCGCATGACTTGCAATTAACTTTATAAACAATGCCTTTGCAGGCCATGAGTGGCGGTCGATCTTTCGGCTTTTTAAAAACAGTGTTTAAAGTTCTAACGGGTTTAAAAGCCGTAGTGACGTTGGCTTTGTTTAGGATTTTCTTAACTCGCTCCGATACCCCTTTCACGTACGGGATGGTGGCAAAACCTTTCCGTGGTTCCGGTCTCTCGTCTGGTTCACGGGGTGCACGTGACGTTGCATGAGAAGACTCAATGAAACGTTTGGTGTAACCATTGGCCTGGAGATCGCGTGCTACTCGGTCTTTCTCGGCTCTCCGATCAGACTCAGTCGATGCATATTATTTTTTTTTTTATTTTATTAAAAAGCCTAAAGATCGACCGCCACTCGTGGCCTGCAAAGGCATTGTTTATAAAGTTAATTGCAAGTCGTGCGATTTCACCTATGTTGGCGAATCAAAACGCTCCTGGAATTCACGTGGGCCCGAACACAAGCCAGGGACGCGCAGCAATAATGACTCATTCATAAAACAACACGCGGAGACGACCAACCATGACATACACCCAAACTATGTTCAGATTCTGGAGAGAGGTGTAAACAACTTGTCCAAACGTTTATTCTTAGAATCGTGGCATTCAACCATCGACCCTAATTGTGTCAACGAACGGAAGCCATTCCCAAGAGTATACCTACCAATTGTCAAGGATTTTAATTAACTTGTTTCCCACAAAAAAGATCATTCATTCTCTGATGAAGGCCGCAGTGAGCGACCGAAAATTTAGAAAAAACTTTTAAACTTTTTATAAAATTTTTAACAGGTCAGTTTCAAAACTTTTATCATATATATATATATATATATATATATATATATATATATATTTCACTATTATTATTATAATGATTCAGACTGATCAGCGACTTTGTCTTAATTTTCAGCCACTCAAACTATTACACACACATTACAAGTGAAAATTACCACCCAAGGCTTAAATGATCAACAGCAGGAGACATTTGATGAACATTTAATGCAGCAGATGAAGTTCTACATGACAAACAACACCCTTTATACATCTGAAGGACTGGGTGCATTCATTCAGTATATAACAGAGTCTCGCAACTTAGCTTTAAAAGGACTCAGGAAAGGTTGTTTGGAAGTACTTCTTCAGTGTCCCACCCTAGAAAGCCTTGAAAGTCTGTGGAAGGACTATTGTTCTGGTCACCTCAATGAAGTAGCCGAGAGATGCCTCATGACTGATGAAGTTAAGAAGAAACTCAACCTGGAGACTGTCAGATTAAAGACAACTATAACAGAAGAAAATTACTTAATTTGTAAGAAGGCTGTCATGGAAAAATCATGTGAGTTTGACAAGCTATATGAATGTTTTCTTAGAATGGAAAATCAGAGTTTACGCCCATAAACCTTGGCTATTTTAATAGTGCAGAGGAAATGGAACTGGAAAGTGAAAAATAAAACAGCTAAAGGTTACAAGCAGCCATTAAGAAATAATAGCATGTTCATTAAATTGACAGTGGACCAAAATTGCATGGCACCCATTGATTCCTATAATGAAACCCCTACTTGTGACTCTGTTTGTTAGTACAGTGGAACCTCTCCACAACAGCCACCTTGGGCCAATGGAGGCAGAATTTACTGGACCTTGTAGAGAGGTGGCTGATGTACAGAAATATATTGTAGGGCGTGTCATAGGATACCAAATTATGGCACTTTTTAGTAGTTCCTTTCTAGAAAGTGCTTATATAATCTGCAGGTTGTAAATAAAAGTCAATCTAAATCATTAACAATAAGAAGAGCAAACATTCACAACAAAATTTTCTCCTAAAAAATATATTTTGTTAGCGAGTACACATGTAATGTCTTGTCCTTTGTAAATAGTATATCTGCTAGAGAGGTGACTTTTAGCAGAGATTTGACTGTAGACGTACATGTACAGTGCTATAACTTTCTTTTTTCTAGTCTGGGTTATAAAGATCATATCAGTCAGTTTCTCACTCCAGGGGCAAGAAAAAGACAGACACTGAGAAGAGGTTTCTAGCATATGCACTACTTTACAACTCCAGTATACTTGAACATAATACATTACTAGCTGTATCTCACTGTTTATTACCAGGGGAAGCAGGCAGCACTGACTTTTCAACTAAACATTCTGAGCCAGATCAAGGAGGCAATGCAAGACGGACTGACACAAGTTCTGATTTTCCAAAGGTAAGATCTTTTTCTGCTTTTATTTTAACATTCTGAGCAACTGATGACAAGAAGTATAAATCGAAAAGCATTCAGTCTTGGCCAGTTGAAGAACTGTAGATCCAGAAATGTTTATCAAGAGATGTTTAAGCATTTCAGTCTCACTGTCCTGTTGCTGAAAAAACACTGTTTTATGTGGTTTGCATTATGCATTTTTATGTCACCTTGAAATCTACCAAAACACCAACTTAGAGTCATAGTTTACTGAAGAAAAATAATAGGCTTAAACGATAGGCTTCTAAAGCAATAATAATAAACATGTTTGAAATAACTTTGAAAATAATAATGTATGGTGTATTATGAACAGTTAGTCAATGGTGCTCTTGCCATTTTTGGAAAAGTTTCCAACTGTGTGTGTTGTGTACACAAGGCCAAGGTAAAGGTTCAGCTCATGTTAGTGCACTGAAAAACTAAGTCAGTCATAACTCCCTGTTAACGAACTCAACAGCATTTTATCATTTTCCTTTTTACTATCATTTCAGGATGGAATGGCTACCGCTCAGAAGGACGAAGTAAGTTCGTTTGGGAAAACAAAAATTTGTGTGCTTTCTTTTTGCGTGAAAACAAAACAAAAATGGTCAAAAAATGGTCAAATAAGGAAGCTTGCGTAAGGTGACCAGTTAGACTCACAAGCAGACACGAGAAACATTGAAACATTGCAATGTACGCTCGTTGATGCAAATTTCTTTGCATCCGTTTTCTTTTGCGTTCAAAACGCCTGCTGTAAAAACGTTTTCAAAACGCAAAAGGGCATTTATTGCTCAAAATAATCCTAAAAAGAGACTTAAGGGAATCTGGAAAGTAGCAAGGAGAGTAATAAGGTACAATCATGTTCGAATATAGATAATAATAGATGCACAGCAGATCACAACGAAAGTATAAATCATGGAGGAATGCAGTGCGCATTGATTTAAAATCATTATTAAGAATAACTTAAAAAAGTAAATTTGTAACGCCATTTTTTCGGCCGGTTCGTACGTCGTCTTCATCTTTAAATTTAAAGGCGTTCCAGTGAATCAATGCCAATGAAACTTTCAGATAATATTTTGCACTTCCGTAAGCATGCACAGTGAATGTTTTAAAAAAATCCATTGAGCCGTTTCTCAGATGTTTACAAAATCCATTAAAATCGAAAATTACACAAAAATTGCACATGATGCGATGTTAGGAAAAAAGCCGGGTAGTTCTCAAGATCGCAAAAGAGAAAGTAAACAAAACTTTCAAGGTTTACAAACATAACATCAAGCTACTTTTTGACATTATCATTAAGTAATTTCACAAAACCAGTGTTAATCTCTCGATCAATTTAATACCAGTACACAAATAGTAAGGTTTGAAATGTTATTGCGATTTATTTTAATTCAAACATACAGAATTTTTTTATTCTTGCAAAATATATATGCCATATACCATATTTTAAGATGCCTATGTGGGATTTTCAATGCGAAATCTTAAACGCGCTAAATTTTACTTTTACTGATTTCTAAGTTTCTTGTTTATCGTCGTCATGGTAATATCGATTTTATCAGAAAATATATCTTGCCAAACTTCAATTCAAAACCAGTTAGTGGTGAAAATGTCACGTTGATCTGACTTGGAGAAGACCGCTTAAAAGCGGATTGAAAAATGTTGGTATGGTCTCCAGAAAACTGTATCGAACCACCTTAAGTTGATAGCACACGGCGAGGATCACAAAATTTTACTCATGAGTTGTACAGTAGAAAATAAACTTTGTTTTTTTTAACTTTGACTGTGCATATAGCTTGGGTCTCCTGCAGTGGTCATGTCAAAAACGAAAGGGAAAACATTGTTGGGGGATGTTAAAGACAGCACTATGAAGTCAGATTTTCCGAAGGTAAGACCTCTTTCTGCTTTTAGTTTTACAATGTGAGCAACTGGTGATAAGGAATATTTTTATCAAAAAGCTGTCATGCAACATCTTGGCCAGATCCAGCAGATCCGGTGATGTCTTTCAAGAGATGTTAATCTTAATGGCCTGTTATCAAACAACGCACTGATCGACGTTTTGTTCAGTAATCTTCAAAACAATGTTCGAACAAACTAGTTAGAATGTTTAAATAACGTTCGGGTATTATGGATAGTTTCGAGTTATTTTTTACTTAAATAAAGTAAAAAAAAAAAGTAAAAATAAAAGTATTCTGCCCTTTCTCGTATAAACGTCCTAGTGTGTGTTGTTACATTGTTCTCATATATATGGTATTATAAAATGCTCAAGGAAATGCGCGCGCTATGATTGGTAAACCCGAGTATAAAAAAACTTGTTCCTCGTGCCTTGTTGAGTAATATAAGCACTTGGGAATTTTTAAGAACACGAGAGAAGTGCAGAGAAGCACGAGCCAAAGGCGAGTGCTTCTCGCACTTCTCGAGCGTTCTTAAAAATTCCCGCGTGCTTATATAACTCAATAATGCACTCGGCGCGTTTTTTATTTCTTTAATAAAAACTGTACCTCTCTTAGAGAAAATTTTCAATTTCTACATTATTATCTTCGCTTTTAAATTAGTACAAGTTGGATGTTAATGTTTTCGTTTTTTGTTATTTCAGGACAAGAGACAGGAAGACCTGAGCTGGATGGCTAGAGCTGAGAAGGCCAAAGTAAGTTGGCCTCTTAACTGGCGAAATAGTTAAGAGTGCTCTTTGTGTGTTGTTCATAAATTGCAAAAATTCCATTTCAATGCTGCCCCGCGATCCATTCCAAACTAAACAATACCGCGATAACTTGTGTTAAACACGAAGCGACGCTTCAAAAGGGCAGGACACGCCCCCTTTCCAGCACTTTGATAGCTTGAATTTTAAACGCCTTCGCCGAACAGTCGAAATAACCATCACGGAGCAGAAGTGCTCCTTAAACTTTTCTTTGATGATTGCATGATATTAAGCAGACTTTAGCCTTCAAAACTGTGTCGTGGAATTTTGTCGTGGAATATCTGTTTTCAAAACAAAATTAAAGCGGTTTGAAGATTGCATACGGTTTTCTATCCGACCCTTTTTTATAATATCTTTATTTACTTCAAGATTATTACGTGTTTTTTAAATAGGCTTCAAGAGCTGCCCTACACAAAGCTTCGATCAGTGGACAATATGAAACTGTTAAAATGCTTCTTGAAAGCGGTGAAGATGTGGAACAAAAAGACGAGGTTTTGTTCTCAATCATTTTTGTGTAAATCTAGTGGAGGGTCGTCACTCCTTTCTCTGTTGTACTTTATTTGGATTTTATGCTAAGGTTCAGTGGAATCTGATGTTAGACTTTGTCCGTTTCAAGTGTGAAATTTTACATCAGTGTTATCTCTTAACGAAAATCCTCTCCTTAAAACTCATTTTAATGCTTCGGTTCGTTATTTCTTGTTTTCAGTTTTCTTTGACTCCTCTTCACCTTGCCTGCTGGTATGGACAGGAATCTGTTGTAAAACTGTTGTTAAAACATGGTGCAGATATCAACGCGTTAGATAGAGTGAGTTTATAACTAATAAGGGAGCTATTTTACCCGAAAAAGGCACAAAGCTTCTTGTCCGAAATTTTCACTAAATAACTGATGAGATTTGACCAATACTTGCCTCGTCTCTTGTGAGGTTTACATTTCATCTTCTCCAAAAATGTCCTCACTACAGTGGTTAAAACGCCATTAAGCTCCACATAGACCCCGCACTACAACTGTAACTATTTGTGTTTTATAAGAACATTCTCCCCTTGTATATGTACAGTCGAGCCAAAAGGACAGACCAGTGTCCGTATTACGAAGGTGGCCGTATTATAGAGGCTGAGTTTATATGAATTTAGTCTCTTCACGACCAAGTGAACTACAGTACCCGTAAAAGGGAGGTGTCCGTATTACAGAGGTGTCCCCGTCACAGACTGAGGTGTCCGTATTACTGAGGTGTCCGTATTACAGAGGTGTCCGTATTACAGAGGTGCCCGTATTATAAAAATTAAAGGTGTCGCTATAACAGAGGGGCCCATATTACAGATGTCCGTATTATGGAGGTGTCCATATTATAGAGGTGTTCGTATTGCAGGTGTCCCTATTGCAGATGGGTCCGTATTACAGGTGTCCCTATTGCAGATGGGTCCTTATTACAGGTGTCCCTATTGTAGATGGGTCGTTACTACAGGTGTCCCTATTGCAGATGGGTCCGTATTACAGGTGTCCCTATTGCAGATGGGTCCTTATTACAGGTGTCCCTATTGTAGATGGGTCGTTACTACAGGTGTCCCTATTGCAGATGGGTCCGTATTACAGGTGTCCCTATTGCAGATGTGTCCTTATTACAGGTGTCCCTATTGCAGATGGGCCTTATTACAGGTGTCCCTATTGCAGATGGGTCCTTATTACAGGTGTCCCTATTGCAGATGGGTCCGTATTACAGGTGTCCCTATTGCAGATGGGTCCGTATTACAGGTGTCCCTATTGCAGATGGGTCCTTATTACAGGTGTCCCTATTGCAGATGGGTCCTTATTACAGGTGTCCCAATTGCAGATGGGTCCTTATTACAGGTGTCCCTATTGCAGATGGGTCCTTATTACAGGTGTCCCTATTGCAGATGTGTCCGTATTACAGGTGTCCCTATTGCAGATGGGTTCGTATTATAGGTGTCCCTATTGCAGATGTGTCCGTATTACAGGTGTCCCTATTGCAGATGGGTCCTTAATCTATATAGATAGTTAAGAGCCTAACAGCGTAGCACTATGAACAAGCTTAACTAAGGTGAAAGGTCGGAAGCACAAGAATTAAGATTGGCGACCGGGCTACATGTATTTTTCAATTTTAGCAATTCTCAAAATACAGTAAGCTTATTACCCGACCGTCTGTACAGTACATTTAGACCGTAGAAAAGTTCACAAAAACAACTTTTCTCCGTCTAGAATAACAGGTGCGACTACTTTCCGAATAAAATACAGTTTTTGTTTGTCAAAAATTGCCCGAGAAACTGATTTGGAAATCAAAATTGCAAAAATACACAAACATATTTGCATAAGGCGATGCGAGTGAAGATAGAACTGTACTATAAAATCAGTCTTGTTTTGTTTATAAAATCGCTTTTCAATCTATCTAATGAATGAACAAACACATAAAAATGGACAACACAATCTTCTTTCGAAAAAAATTATTCAAATTTCCATTTAAAATAGTTTACGTTTAAAAGCAAAACGCGTACCTCAAGCTTTCTTCGATGAAATTCAAGAAATCGATACAACTGAATGTAAGCACGTTTTACAAATCTATTCTCCAAAACTAACAATACATAATCGAAAAATGTAATCTGTTTTATCTTTAAGGCCTGGTTCACACGTGCAACGCAAATGCAAGCGACGTTCGCACGTGGAACGCAAACGCAAGGAACGTAAGATACGCAGGCGCAGTTGAAGTTATCTTCTAAGATGGCGGACAACGCTGAGTTTTTGGCAGCAGGTATGATTTTTCTGATTCTCGCATATCGGCTGCTTTAATCGTGGAGGACGCCATCTTGATTTCAACTTCAACCGCGGTGGCTTGGAACAAGTGCTTTTCACCTTGCGTTTGCGCTTGCATTTGCGTTGAGCCTGGTTCACACGTGTGAAACGCAAGTGCAAATGCAAATGCAAGGAAATGAAATTTTTTCCGTCCCTTGCGGTTTGCATTTGCACTTGCGTTTGCATTTGCGTCGCATGTGTGAACCAGGCTTAAGTCCCTCGCTTGCTTGGAAATTCAAATCTCCGCTTCTGGTTCTGAAATCCGTAAAAAACAAACATCTCCGGCATTGATACTAGCTTTAATTTAAAACGAAATCAGGTTTAAAAATAAGCACTTAGCTGTATATTCCTCCAAATCGGCTTGATTTGCAGAGTTTCGAAACCTCAAATGCGTTCTTGACCACTGTTTGAAAAATGTGAAACTTTAAACCGTTTCCTCCGCTCAGTAAACACAGCAAAACATCATTGAAGTGTTTTCCCAGCTGACGTGACATTCGGCCGTGTAACCGCGCGAAAAAAAAGCCTCGCTTTTGTTTCAACATGACGTCGTACGCGCATGTTTTGCGACGTCATACGCGCCCGCGAGCTAGTCCTGCGCGACGGAGCTACAGTAGTCCTGTGCGACGGCGGCGGAGGGCGGCGGACACACGCGCGCCAGCGAAACATTCCGCTAGCCCTGACCATGAAAAATGACAGGCATAGGTTCTATGTCTATGGGGCTGCGCAGAGTGCTCCGCTATTACAGGTGTCCATATTACGGAGGTGTCCGTAAAGAGAGGTTTGACTCTATTATATTCATTGTAAATTAAAATATAATTCTCTGTGTTGACTTTACGTTTTCTCTGTGACTTTAGTTTCAGCGTACACCTCTGCAAAAAGCTGAACACCACAATCACCAGTCCATAGTGCAGTTGCTTTTGAGGAGTAATGCAAATCCAAGTTATCAACAACCGGTAAGATATAAAGTTATTTCCTCCTTGTGATTTTCCAAAGATTCCCCTGGGATAAAGGAAAAACTACCCGACTGGCAATCAAATGTTTTCGCAAAGAAATGGCTCGAGTTTTACTTGGGTGCCAATTCAGCTACCACGAACAATTCACAGGCACCAAACTTGTCTTTTTGTTTCGGATAAAATCTCTCGCAAATTGTCATATTCTTTTCTAAACGTGTTCATTTTTATGGTTACAAAGTACCATAAATTCACGGTTACAAGCGAGTCTTAATTTTGTTAGAGCTTTTCAGGGGCTTTTACAGCCAAATTCGTTGTATCGCGATGCGCGAAATGCAAACTTCGAAAGTCAATCATCTCAGTGGGAGGCGGGGTTATGCATTTGCTTGGGCAGTTTTAACTGAAGACTGAACATGAGATCGATTTATGAAAAATTAAACGAGCTAAATGCAAGAAATACCTGTGAACTGTAAAATACCTGTAATCGGCGTGATTAAAAGACCAAAACGGAATTATGATCAAATTTCTGCGCCCGATTCGAAAGAGTGTACCGGTACGTAAGACAAACTTATAGCCGAAAATTCTGTCAGTGATTTCATCTTCAAAATCATCTTCAAGATGATTTCTTCCAAATATTTTGTTCATATTCAATCACATCGCATATTGTTTTTGTATGTTTTCTTTTATTTTCCGTCATTACTACATTCGTTTTCTACATACTTACTGTCAGTTGACATTGCATATTATTACCGTTGATGCATGACCGGTCGACCGTAACTGTAAACAACAGGAAAAGCTCAAACTTCTCAGCTCGCCAGCGGAGTCGATTTTGCCAGCATCTAAATGAAATATTCCATGGAAGTTGAAGAAGGTATTCCCCATCTCTAGTCGTCGAATTTTTTTCGATGCAAACTTTTGAAGCCGATAAAACGTCCAACGCCAGCGGAGCTCACTAATTTAATATGCCCGATGCAAATCAGATTTACACGCGAAGAAACGAATTCTAAGGTAAAAATCGACGGATAAAATTAACTTTCTGAATTCCTTTCCTGTATCTATCTTCTTCGATTAAACATCCTTTCTCGTCAGCTCTCCGAATAAAATTTCTTGCCATTGAACTCTCCGAATCAAACTTGCGGGTATCTCTCAACGCGCTAAAATAACACCAGATTCAACTCGCTCCGTGTTAACCCCGCCTCCCACTGAGATGATTGACGGAACAGAAAAAACAGAAAACTTTCGAAGTTTGCATTTTGCGCATCGCGATATAACGAATTTGGCTGTAACAGGAGAAGCTTATATCTGCTACACGTAGGATGTGTAAGTGTTCTAGATACATATTTGCGTCTAAGTATCGGTCGGCTTATATACACAGCGAAGTTGTTTCTTTTATCAACAGATAATTATCTTTAATTACACCTGATATGTACTATTTCTCTCACCCAGTTAAACGTTTTCATTGCAGCTTAGTCTTAAGACACTTTCAAAGAGGGCTTTCTTGCATGTGGATACACGATCGGGCTTTAATCGCCTGCAGGCGGCTGTCTTTGAAGGGGAAGATAGCATTGTTAACAAAGCACGTGTCTTTCTCGATAACTTTATAAAAGAAATGAACCTAAAGACAGCAAGAAAAGGTGATATTCTCTTAAGTCAGAAGAAAAAGGGCCCAGGTCATGCGAAGATCAATAAAATTTACCAAGAAGAGGTTGAAAACGAAAACACATTAACAGACCTGCACTGGTGTAAATGCGGTGAAAATACAGAAGAGGCTGTAGAGCTTGTATTAAACTACAGAATGGATATAAATATCCCTGCATTAGGCAATCTCACACCTTTGTTGAGTGCGAGTCCATCAGCCTCAAGTATGTTCATCAAGATCCTCATTGACCTTGGCGCCGACGTTAATGCTCAAAGAACCGATGACAAAGCAACACCTTTACATTTGGCGGCATCTTGGAACCACTACATGGCCACTCGCGTGCTTTTAGAACATGGAGCTGATGCGAATATTCAAGATGTTGATGGAGGTACTGCTGAAAATACACCACTGCACTTGTCAGTCATAAACGGCCACGAAAACATCGTCAAATTGTTGCTTGAAAACAACGCGAATGTAGATGTTCGAGATAATCGTGGATATGCCCCACTGCACTTGTCAGTCATAAATGGTCACGAAAACCTCGTCAAATTGTTGCTTGAAGACAACGCGAATGTAAATATTCAAGACAATCGTGGATATGCCCCACTGCACTTGTCAGCCGTCAGATACGGTTACGAAAACCTCGTCAAATTGTTACTTGAAAACACCGCGGATGTAAATATTCAAGATGGTTATGGAGATACACCACTGCATTTGTCAGCCAGAGACGGTCACGAAAACCTCGTCAAATTATTACTTGAAAACAACGCGGATGTAGATATTCAAGATCGTCATGGATATACACCACTGCACGTGTCAGTCAAATGCGGTCACGAAAACCTCGTGAAATTGTTCCTTGAACACAACGAGGATGTAAACATTCAAGATAGCGATGGAAATACACCACTGCACTTGGCAGCGAGAGGCGGGTACGAAAACCTCATCAAATTATTACTTGAAAACACCGCGGATGTAAATATTCAAGATGGTTATGGAGATACACCATTGCACTTGTCAGCCAGAGACGGCCACGAAAACCTCGTTAAATTGTTACTTGAAAGCAACGCGGATGTAAGTATTCAAGATAGTTGTGGATGTACACCATTACACTGGTCCATCAGAGACGGTCACGAAAACCTCGTCAAATTGTTGCTTGAAAACAACGCGAATGTAAACATTCAAGACAGTGATGAATATACATTTCTGCACTGGTCAGTCATAAACGGTCGTGAAAACCTCGTTAAATTGTTACTTGAACACAACGCAGATGTAAATATTCAAGGTAGGGATGGAGATACACCACTGCTCTTGTCAGTTGAAAACGGTCACGAAAACATTGTCAAGTTGTTACTTGAACACAACGCGGATGTAAATATTCAAGACAGTGTTGGATGTACACCACTGCACTTGTCAGTCGAAAACCTCATTGAATTGTACTTAGAACACAACGCGGATGTTAATAGTCAAGGTAGTGATGGAGATACACCACTGCACTTGTCAGTTGAAAAGGTTCACGAAAACCTCGTCAAATTGTTACTTGAATACAACGCGGATGTAAACATTCAAGACAGTGATGGATATTCACCACTGCACTTGTCAGTTGAAAACCGTCACGAAAAGCTTGTCAGATTGTTACTTGAAAACACGCGAATGTAAATATTCAAGGTCATTATGGAGATGCACCACTGCACTCAGTCAGATACCAACCTGAGGACGAGGTTGGTTAGATACGGTCACACAAGCAACATGATAGAAAGGTAATCAATCTGCTGGTAAAGTACGATGCGCGGAATGTTAACGCCCACGATGCAGAAGGTTTCAGAAGCGATGCATGGTAAAATGCAAGATGCGAAAAAGCTTGTTGATCTAAAAGCTGACGTCAATCTGGCCACAGCCGATGTAGAGGATGCAGCTGAATTGGCTCACTTGAAAGAAACAACGAAGATTTTTAAATCTTCGTGGTTTAAAAAAGCCTATGAAGTCAGAGATGGCTTCTTCGCAAAGAAGGGACGAGAAAGAGATTGACCTGATTATTCTTGGTTTGCACTTAAATCATATCGAAATTCAGAAGCATTAAAAAACAGATTTCGATTCCAAAATGTTCATGGAATTGTAGAGAGTTTTAAACTACACATCTGGACCAAATTTTGAAGCGTAAGAGCATTTCGTTCAGGAGTTATAGACGAACAAGTATTAGACATATTTAATAAAAATACACCAACATGGCGGCAAAAACTTCAGTCTTAATTGCACCAAAAATCTCATCACAAAAGATTGAATTCACTTTAAGTTCCATTAAATCGTCTTATAAACGTCTATAATGCAAAAATAACTTTCAACTGGTTCAATTTTGTTTATTTTCACGGCTTATCTAAAATAGCGTGACGAATTGCGTGACACATTTAAAACCTTTACAAATCGGAAGCAAAACATCGTTACAACCTGAAACGTTTTGTGAAGTATTTGTACTGAACACTGGTACCCACATACCATGTTAATTATAAACAGCTTTGTAGAATGTATAGATGGTTTTCACGTTACGTCACGGCGGCCATATTGGTGTACAACTACAAAAGAATTTTAATGAACTTCTTTTGTTATGTACACCAACATGGCCGCCATGGTCTTTGTCATTTGAGTCCCACAGGACTGAAGGTCACGTGAGTGAAAACCATCTATAGTTAAGATTTGTGAATTTGTATGACGTCATGTGCATGCCAAGAATGCGTATGCAAGAGACGCTTTGTAGCTGTAAGCCTGTAAAATGCATTGAGTACACAATGCTTTAGTTTTTTAACAGGCAAACTGTAGTCTGTTTAGAGAAATCGAAATCGAAGTCTTCTGTTAATCACTTGATATAGGTTTAGCTCGCGAATTTTATGTACCATATTGCCAAAGAAAGAGTCTTGCACCAAGTGAGGGTATCTTTAAAAACAAACAAAATAGAGACAGTTAATGGATCTCCACATCTGTCTATAAGTGGGTCATTTTACAGTTAATAACGTTTAAATATCACAGTTGGCCAGATTGAAATTGTTAAACACCGTCTAAACTTCGTATAAGTAACCGGCCCATTGAAGAGTTGAGGAGTATGATAAAGTAATTTTACATGTGAACCCACAATGCCTTGCGGTCTTGGAATGTACCAACGCACAACCAAAATATCTCTGAATAGTCAGCCGATTCTCATATAATTAACTGCATATAAGCGAGTCTAATTTACATCAAATTACCGCATGCAAGCGGTTAAAGTCGGCCCAATTCATCTGCTGAGAAATAACGAAAATAGATCTGATCTCAAACTGGCTTTTGTCTTTCACTTGAAAGGAAAAAGATCAAAAGGGTGTATGCCTCGAACCCGAGTCGTTTGCTTCATAACTAATACACATTTCCACTACACCAACGAGGGCTAGCTGACAGGAACTCTAATTTTTAACATATGAGAGAGATTTATGTTTTGGAAAGTTTGACATAACAGAAGATTTCTTTATTATTAACCACATTTAACTGTTAGGTAAATATTATATTTATTCAAGGAAATGCTTCGAAAGTCTACCCTCGTTAAAGGGTTTCATTGCCAGGATAAGACGTGTTTACAAAATTGAACTCCATATTGCGAGGGAGAGAAACAAACTTACTATTCATTTTAAAAAATGGGAAAAGTTGTGTTCTATCATGGGTGTACCATAAGGTAATTAACTTCATTTGCGAACCACCACACAGTGAGTCCTCTCTGTTTTTCCGTGGGCAAGTTTTTGGTTGTTTTTGTTTTTTTCTTTCTAGCTGGACTCTGCAATGTAAAGCTACCAGACATTTCTTCTGTGTTGTTGTTTTTGTTCGTTGTAGTCTGTTTACTTAGATAATAATTAATAATTAATTCATATTATCTATTTATTAATTACTTATATTATGTATGTATTTATATGTCTGTCTGTTTATGTCTTAGTATTTGTATATTTTTGTGAAACCATTGCTCCCCATGTATACGGGAGTAAATATATCAATAAACACTATTAAAAATAAAATTTGCTTGTGGCTTCTGTGCAAATAATTATAATAAATATATTTTCTAGAATACTTTTGAAATTATGCTGACCTGGGAATGCTTTTTTAAAGTAATTAACATCATTTCAGTAGATAGGAAATGCGGGTTTCAGCTCACAGCAGAAATACGCCCAAAAATTTACCCACCAATTCAACACATTCTCGGTTTCAGCTCACGTAACATCAATCACCCCAAAAAACCCCACACGTTTCACTTCTAATTTTTTCCCATGATTTCTCACACAACTTCACTTCTTCTTCTTTCCACACAACTTCCATTCCCTCAATTGTTCACAAACATTTCAAAGTTCCACTTCCACTGTTCTCCTACAATTCCCCACAATTCTACCAATTGCAACATGTTTCACCCATTGCAACATGTTTTTAATCAATTCGAACACGTTTGAATTAGGGGGCCTCGGATCCCACCGGAATCGGTGATTATTATCTACTATTAAGGTGAAAAATTCTCTCCTGGAAAATCCACTCCGGGAAAATAATTTTAAAATCCACTCCGGAAAATAATTTTCAAAATCTCTCCCGGAAAATCTATTCCTCTTCCTGCACCACATATCTTGGCCATCCTTTCAAAATTTTCATTCCCATTCCCAACAGAACATCTTCTTTCACATGAAATTTGTGCTCCAGAATGAACAACTCAACACGTTCTCCGAATTTCTCCTTCTTTTTCAGGAAGCGAACAATTTGTTTTCGTTTCTTCTCCAGCTGCTCTGCTTTAATATCTTCTTCCGTTCTTTCCATTTTCAATTCAATCTTTTCTTTTTCAACTTCCACTTCCACTTCCACTTCCACTTCCTCCACTTCGTTCGCTTCTTCCCCAAGTCTCCAATGCCCCCAAGCCAATGTGCTAATTCCATCTTCTCTCACATATCGTTTGTCGTCACCAGCACTCAAAGCTGTCTTGTTAATTCTCTGGGTGAAGATCTCATGTTTTGAACTTCTTATGCAATTCATAATCCTCATCTGTGGGTTCTTCGTTTCCAAGCAGTCAACATAGTCTTCATGAGTGATTCGCTTTTTCACAACTCGTTTCTTCACACCCTTACATTTCTTTGTCCCACCCCCACCATGCACTTTGAAGGAATAGCACTTTGCTCTCAATCCCACAAACTCTTCAATCACTCCCCCACAAGCTTCATCTTTCATCAAACCCAATACTTTCTTGTTCATTCGCTTTATCGTTCCATCAACAACTCTGGGATGTGTTTCAGCAAACTCTGACGTGTCAAAGTGCTTTGGCACATCCTTTGCTATATCCACAAACAAGTCATCTGTTTCAATTTCATATAGCAACGAATCCGTATCTGTGAAACACAGTTGAGCTTTCTCCCATTTCTTCTTAACGTAACTGTAATGGAAGTCATACATTAAACTCTTTGAAACATCCAATATCGCTTGTCCCACATAAACTGGCTTATCAAATGTCATCTTAGTCCGTTTCATATGAACTCCCACAAGATTTTCATCAAAGATGGTGAAATGCTCAAAGTTTGGTTTAGCCACCAACTTGCAGAATTTATGTCCCTGGCACACCAGTCGCACATCTTTTCTTTTCCTGATGTTCTCCATAGTTTTCCCAAAGACTGCATTGTTCATCAACTTGAAGAAATCTTTCTCAAATGCATTTTTGGACTGTTGCCGTAGTATGACATTCTTGTCAATGAATGACTTCAACCAGCACTCTTCCCGGAACTTAACTCCTCTTCTTACTTTCTTCAACACACATCCCAACTCCAAAGCTTGTTTCAGAAGTCTTTGATGCACAACCATTTTCCGCTTATTCCTCAAGTTGGGAATTAGTTTCTCCACCTTTCCCATCATCAGTCGTTCTGGAAGCGGTGGGAAATCATTGAAATGGTCATGCAACTCTTTGGGGATATCCACATCCACTTCCAGTACGCAACTTTCATCGCTCCATCTTTCCAATTCATCTTCAGTCATCCACTGGAAGCTCCCAACTGGCAATGGATTTGACATGGCCCATGCATATAGTCCATTCGCGTCCCAATAAGCTAGATACTTTGATGGCTGATTTTCATCGAAGTCATCTCCCATGAACTTGTTGTTGGCCTTTGCCTTTCGATGGAAGATCGTTGAAACTCCTCCTCGAATTCCTCGTTCGAAGAAAAGCAGCATTTCTGGGTCGGTCAACAGTTCCAATTCCACTCCACTTTCTTTCAATGCTGCATCCCATGCCAAACCAGGGGAAGTGAAAAACCAAGCTGGATCCAAGTTATAATGAGTCCGGCACACCTTTCTGAACCTTTGAAACACATCCGTTAATAGAGTGACATCTGACATTAAATAGGCATCATGGAAATCGCCCAAGTTCTTCATCTTCATCTTTTTCCAAACTAACTTTGCATATAGATAGTCCTTATCACTAACTCCTTCATCATTCAAAGCTGAATAGAAAGCCTCCTTGTTAGGGAGATTCTCTATTTTGAACTTATTAACTGAATCCAACCACTCATAGGGGAAGATTCCTTTTCGTTTGAACCACTCCCACTGTTCACCAAATACCTTTCGAGTTTCCTTGAAATCTTCATCCTCTAAATTCTTCACTAGGTTTTCCAAAGGAGCAGCCATGAATGCTACTGAGTCTAGAAAGCGAATTTCATGCCATAACTTTTTCCCATTCACTTCCCCCACTTCTATCTTTTTGGAGAAGGAAATGTACTTCTCTTCATTATTTGGGAGGCAAGTGATATCTCCTGGCGTCAACCCCAAGCTTTTCACAATGAAGTGCGCGTCATATCCTTTCAGGTTATGGAAAAACACCGGAGTGAATTTTGGCTTTCTGAAATTCAGATTGCATGATTCATGAGCTGCTCCTCTGAATTTCCCAGTGAAGTGGCAGTGGTCTCGAACTCGTTCATCATCTACTGTAAATTCTTTTTCACAGATCCAACAACACGTTGCTTCCTCAAACTGTTTTCGTTCTTTTCTCCCAAATTCCATCCTCTTAGGGAATTTCACCTCCTCTTGGATACCTAACACAAACTGGGTTAATTCCTCAACAAACTTCTTCCCAACATCTTCTTCATTACTTTCAGCTCGGTACAAGACGGGGTCTCTCTTCACAAAGTCCGACGCTAAATGAAATGCAAATGAACAAGCCACATGTTTTTGGAACTTTTCAGTGAAAGAGTTCTCACCTGGCGGCTGCACTGATGAGATTGACAGCTGCTTTGCTTCAAAGTCAGCAAAGATCACAAATGGAAATTCCATCTTCCTGTTGTAGTTTTTGAACTTCACCACACTCCCTTCATTTGGCATGACAATTTTCACTGCTTCAAACTGGGAGCAAGACTCTTCATGCCGCTTCAACTTTTCATCATCAGGAAAGTGGTTCAAGCATCTCCGACAAAACACAACTGCACCCTTGTGTTGCGACACTTGCTTTCCTAAAAGCCGGCTGAGGCTGGTGATCAAGCAATAATGAGTTTTCTCCAGTTCATCCTCATGTTTTTTCAACCATAACAGGTCAATCTTTTGTCCATCTTTTCGGGAGATTCTTAAAGGAAAGACAGTTCCACCTTCATACCCAAAGACATTCACGGCCAATCCAGGGTTCCTTCGTTCAAACTTCCCAATGTCACTCAGGGGTGTTGGGAAAGACAACCCATTCCAATCCAACTCCCTGCTTTGTTCTCTCAATTCGATTGAGATTCTTTCAGCATTCTTTTCAACTGGGTTGAGAGCTCGTGTCACACACCACTTGAAACAACCCACATCTTCATTCTTCATGTTCACCACCGCTCTCTTATTCTTCAACCCCGCTGGAAGCTTCATCCAGGAACTTCCTTGCAGAGGCTGAAATTTAGCGAATGGAATGACCAACTGCATCACTCTCACAAATCTCCAATTCGATCCTCGCATTTGAAAAGTCGCCATGTTCTCCATCACTCTTTCAATCATCTCATCAATAGCTTCCCACCTGTCAGTGCCTTCAAGGTTTGTCAACACCCGTGAGTGAAAGTTTGCTTCTTCTTCAATCTCATCACCAGTTGCTAATTCAGTCCGAGCCATCAGGCAAGTTAAAATTAATTTGACTCTGGTCAATCGATTTTGTTCAAACAAGGTCCCAATTTGTGGCCGCACACGATTGAAAAACTCTCTGGGAAGTTCTCCTGCTCTTCCTGGAATGACCATTTCTCTCGCAAATCCATTGAATGCTGAAGCTCGTTCCACAGTTCGCAACTGAGCAATCTGTCTTCTCAAGGCTTCAACTCGTGGATCAGGCTGCCTCTCAATCTCAGCAGTTTCCAACCAATTCAACCAATCAGAAACTGTTTCAACATTTTGTTGAACGACTGAAGGAACTTCTTGAGCAGAAATCGGTCTTCTTTCCGGAATCAAAATAGGAACATCAATTTTTTTATTTTTCCAATTCAGGGGGTTGATTTTTGTGTTTTTCCGGATTCTCAAACGAGCTGCTTTATTCATTTGAGGATAGTATTTTCTCGGTTCTTCAGGTTGCGATTCTTCCCAAAGTTCCATCAATTTAGCTTTGGACATTCGAGAGAATCCAACAATTCCTTCTTCATGGGCCCAGTTTTTCAAATCTCGCAGATTCATTTTATTTGATAAAATTAAAAAAAAATATTTCCCCAAATAAAATGAAGTTTTCAATTCAGGAAGAAGGAAAAGAAAAAAATATTTTTTATACATTTAAGGAAGCCAGCCAGCAAACAGGAATTCCAATTGCCAACATTTGGAGAGTTCTCAAAAGAGCAAACAAAAAATTTAAAAGGAAAGATGGAAAAGTTTTTTTCATTCAGGATGAAATAACAGATAAACCTTTTTTCCAAGTTGATGGAAAAGATATTTTTGATTTGGATGAACTAGAAAAGTTTAAAATTTCAAGCCAAGTTTTTATCAATCAAATCCTCAAGAAGAAAACTCATTTCCTTGATTCTGAGGAAATTTCTCATTATCTTACATGGAAATCTCCTGATTTTGTTTTCTTCATTGAAAAATTGAGTGAAAATCAGAGGGGAAAAAAAATCAAGGTAAAAAATTAACCTCATTGAAAACGTTTAATTTTTCATTTCAAAGAAATGAAAAAAAACTTACAAGTCTTCATTCACTTCATTTACCAGTCTGCCTCCTCAGTATCTTCAAAGTTATCAAACGCTGAAACGTTTCCATTGAATTTTGTTACAAAAACTGAATTGATTGAACATGAAATGGATTGACAGTTTCCACAAAAGATGCGAGAAATTCGAAAGATCACATGCCCTGTTAGTTTTTCTCCAATGTGATCATGCGGGTCAAACCGAATGGATTTTCTTTGCCCAACTTCTCCTTCACCAAATTTCGAGAATGGAACGCTGATGTTTCCTTTTTGAGTCAACCACAACTTTCCCCAAACTTTTTCCATCTCGCTTCGATCCGTTTTAATCAGGTTGAAATTTGATTCTGAAAATTTTCCGAATCTCCAATTTTGTCTAACAACTTTTGACTTATTCTCCATTGCAAGCTTTCTGATCTGCCCCTCTATCTCTTTCATCTTTTCTTTGATTTCAGGGGGTGATTGATCTAGATTGATTCCCAATGAAAATCCGTTTTCATTCTTATGAATTTTAAAGACGCATTTCTCAAGTTTGAGAGTGATTGGTCTTTCTTTGAACCGGAGAGGGATTTCAACAAATGGTTGTATTGTTTTTTTCATTTGCGGTTCTTCGGTTGTGATTTGGTTCGTTTTCGATTCCTTCAACTCCATTTTATATGGAGTAAAAAAAAAAAATAATTTTTTTTCTTATTTAAAAATGGAAGCAGAAGATTTCGAAAGAATGATGGAAGACAGTGATTATATTATAGAATTGATGAATCTCAATTTTAATGACGATTTTGCAATAAAAATTTTACTTGAACTCGAAAAATCAGGTCATCACCCAGAAGATTTTCTTGGGGAACTTTTAGATTTTTGATTTTGATGGAAATGATTTTGAAGAAGATTTCTCAGCAGCAGAAGTTGTTGAAATGATTATGGAACCAGATTTTGGTCCGCTTGGGAATGTGTGATTTCACTCCATTTGGAGTTGAATCACTCCCGGCTCGCAACGGCTCCCTTCGGTCGCTTCGCTCACTCAACCCTCAAATTTTTTCTCCCATTCAGCTTCAAACTTTTCCAAATCCAACCCCAAATCAATCACAATCCCATCAATCGCTTCCATTGAAAACAAAAATTCATCCCTGTCGAATTTTCCTCCCCGCAAAGCGAAGCGCAAATCACTCAATGTTTTTTCATAGGTGGTGAAAGCGAATTTTGCCATCTTAATTTTGCTTTTCAGATTCTTCATTTCATTCGCGGTTTTCAAAACTAATCCTGCTCCTGAAATCACTCCCAACACGATTGGATTCAAAGTCGCGGCTCCAGCAATCGTCCCGATTGCAACCAGACCGGAAGAGGTCAAATTCATGAGCAGATTCATTTTCTTGAATCGACCATGCGCTCGTTTCAGGCACCAAAATCTTTTGTGATAAAATCGAAAAAGTTTTTTGATCTCTTCCAGTTCTTCTTCCCGAATTGCGGGGTTGATGTGATTGAAAGTAAAAATGTTTTGTTTTCGCGCTCGCTTCACTCGGCTCGGCTCGCTTCGCTCGCTCCCTTCGATCGCTTCTCTCGCTCTCATTTTTCTAGATAATTTCAAAAAGAAATGTGATTTGGGCCTGGCCAATATTTAATGTTCGATCATCTATTCTTGCTGTAAATAATTCTCCTTCCTTATAAACAACATTTGAAAAAGAAAATAATTGAATTCTATTATCTCTGCTAACCCTCGTTCCACTTTGTGATTCTTTATCTGGGAGATATAAACTTAGTTGTGGAAAAGAAGATGTTTTCGATAAAATTTGAGCATATGCTTTAATTAATTTGCATCGAATGGGGATGACTATATCATTGAAAAAATTATCAAAAAGTATATTTATGGCGTCTCCAGATGATTTTCTAAATCTTCCAATCAGCATGAAATTATTCTTCAAATTTGAATTGAGCAATTTGTGACCATTCAAATCCAAGTCAGTCTCCATGACCATCTTCCCCGCTTGGAAAACGAAAGGGGAATCGAAGACGCTGCTTGCAACATCAGGTTGGGAACCAGCAATGCCATATATGATCAGATTTGCATTTCCTTTTTCAGCGGACTCGGCAGTGCCTCGCCATTTCAAATCCAGGAAAATAAATTCAGGTGGAGTGATCTTCCATTTATGCATATGGATAATGGATCTGGAATACCCCGAAAACTTCTTAGTTGATTGTTGATTGATATTCAGACTGGCGCTCACAACGTTGACGCTCACGCCATCCATTGACGCGGGGAAGAATTCAATACAAATCGTGTATTCTCCCTCTGGGAGTTTGAACATATTGAATCCAAGTCTCCCAGAGTATTCATTTAAAAGATCTTTTGTGATTTCCAAGTCATAAGCCTTCTTGTTGAAATGATGCGGCGAATCTGGAAAATCACTTATCCCAGTCACTGTCATATGATGTTCAGAGCTGGATTCATCCACATTTTCCATCAGATAGCGGAATGCGTCCTTCGGGTGAGAGGTTGACGTGATATGCGATTCATTGACATATTCTTTAAGTTTCTCTTCTAATTCCATCGTGTGGGCTACCACACCTCCTATCTTGTTATCCACATAAGATTTTGACGTGGGTTGATGCTTCAGAGTTGGCGCTGCGATATTGTTTATTTGTTGCGAGTTCATATCCAGGTTTCCGGTCATTGTTCCGCCTTCCAACGAAAGTTTTTTCGCGGATTGGGCATCCACATATCGCATATTTGCGCCCTGATCGGCAACATGGGATCTTTCACGTTAAAAATGGTGTGATTTCCCATATCCAAAGCCGTCTCCATTGGAAACGTCTCTTTGCGGCTGAGAAAGATATTCTTGACGTCATTATAAGAAACCAGATTGTTATAATTGGCTCCCAAATCATGCCATGTTTGTTGTTTTGAGTTTTTCACGTTGAAAAGCCCTTTCAAATCCAGGTCCTTCGTGACTTCATGAGTTGATACATCAGGGTGGAATTTTTTCAGAGTGACCATATTCACCGCTGACAAATCCTGGTTTTCATCCGTGTCCAGATTGACGATCAATTTGCGATTCATTTCTATTTCCCCGGGGTTGATGAGTTTTTGTCCCCTGAGATCAAGATCCCCAGTCATATGGGAAGACCCATCCACCTGGAGAGAATCTGCTCGCAATTGCGTTGCAAGCGTGTCAACTTGGTGCTTTGTGATTGCGTCATCATTGTCAACTCCTTCGGCAACATTAACCAGTCGTTTTTGTTGGATATCATAATTATTGTTGGTGTCTAATTTCAAACCACCTTGTTGAACTTGTTTGTTGAAATTTTTCATGTATTCCCTCATGTCAACACCGGTGTATCGTCCTACATTGTTGAATATGCCCATTTTAAAAGGTTTCATCAAAATTTTTGGCAACACTTTTCTTTTCTTTGTCAAGGAAAAGGAATTCGAAGGGTCCAAGTTTGTTGAAAAGATGGGGGTCAATCAAATTCTCTTTTGCAATGAGATCGAGGTGAGTTTTTGTTGCTGGTGGATAAAGCAGCATGTGTGAACAATTCAAACGAATCTTTTGTGGAACATCATAATAGGACTGGGAAAGATAAATTGGACTGATTCCGTGATGTCTTCCATCTGTCCAATGATTTGCGATTTGTTTTTGAATTCGATCGGATGAGTTCATGAGGTCATCAAACACGATGACTTTCCGATTGTTGCTTGGATAATCTGAGGTATTCATGATGTCATCTGGCCCCAGAATTTCGAGAACTGGATATCCGACTTTTTGGCTGACACCTTCCATCAACTTTTGTAGATCAACGATTTTGTCTTGATGTTGATTGGGAGAGTAGAAATAAATTTTATCATAGAAGACGAGAGGTTTTCGCAACATGTGCATCAAAGTGTTTGTTTTTCCGCAACGGGTTTGACCCGCAATGAGCATTCGGAAATCTTCATCAAGGAAATCACAATATTTTCGGTCTGGCTTCGCTCCGCTCGCGTTTCGATCATAATTTGGAATCTTCATTTTAAGTGACAAAATAACATTTATCTTTGGAGATAAATGTTATTTTGTCACTTAAAATGGATCTTAACAACATACGAAAGTTTATCGGTAGAGAATTTGAAGGGTATCAAATCGCGAAAGCCGTCACAGAAGTGAAAAATGAAATGAAAGACCGAGAAAAAGGGCGGGATGTTGTCATGAGTGATTATTTCAAGACTCTCAGAGAACCCTTGCTTGAGCAACAAAAGAAGACAGATGCAAAACAAGATACAATGATTGAGCAACTCAGGCAAAATCAACTTGCGTTGACTGAAGGCATCCAAGACATCGTCACGCTGAATAGAGAGCTTCCTCAGGTACCTGCTGCGGAAGAAGAAAAGGGAGCAACCGCGGTGCCAAAAGTAGACATCCTTATCCCGAACCAAGGATTTGAAGAGTCGGAATTAGCATTTATCAAGGCAATCGGGTTACCAGAACCTAATGACTTACTTTCATTGGAATCAGATGGCTTAATCGACACGGAGAAAAAAGCAAAGCAAGAACGAAAAAAGGTATCTGGTGAAATCACGGGGGCGAAAAACAAAAAAGGACTCAGCCCAGAGTCAAAAGATAGGCTCGTTAAAAAATTAAAAGAACGGAGAGATGTGGAAAGACCAATCTTTGAGAAATATCTATTCACAATATCTATGATTAAAGCTTTACCAAAATACAAAAAAACGGGAACGGGACTCAGGAAATACAAACAACCTCGCAGAAATGCCTTCAAGATTCAAAAAGACCACTATGGTGGGCTTCTCATCGATGTCCCCAAACTTTTCAATGAAATGAAACTGAATGCCTTCCGAGGTGGTAAATTGATCTATCAGGCTGATGCAGACAAATCACTCATCGACCTGCTAACAAAGAGATTCAACCCGAAAAAGAACTATTCCTTGAATGCCGTGAGGATTTTCAACGATTTGAACACACTGTCAAATATGCCACCTCACAAATCCTCAGGTAAATCAAGGATGGTGGGATCCAGCGTTGTCTTCTATCAAAAGCCAGAAGAGCTGGCAGATCGGATGAAAATTTTGATTGGCTCAATGGCTGCTGGCAACAATTCGCATGTCTTGAGGAATGATCTTTCCCAAATAAATGATGAACTCTTGAGAATTGGAGCAATCGATAGAACAATGCATGAAAAACTTTATCAGAAGTATTTAAAATAATGGATGTAAATCGAGTACTTGTCTTTAAATCAATTGATGCAAGAAAACAAAACCCACAAAATAAACCAGGGAATTTCACAACGAGGTTTTCTCCAGAGTTGCAGCTGGAAGAGAATAAACCGCACTGGCTGGCTTTGGATCATCTTTCCATGACGGCAAGCTGGCATAATATCAAGCCTAAATACCGCAACAACAAGTTGGTGATTTCCAAAGACAAGGGCAAGACATGGGAAACAATCACCTTTCCTGCGGGAATTTATGACTATGAAGACATCAACGAATTCATTCACAAAAGCATTGGGAAAAGGAGCGAAGCGACCTCCACAGGTGATAGTTATGGAATCAATGTGTTGTTTGATTTGACCACTTTCAAAGTTTTCATTCAACTTCAAGAGAACTTTCAAATTGATTTTGCAAACAGTGGAAACTTTCACATCTTGGTGGGATTTGATGCAGCTAAACTGACAGCTAGTGGCTACGGAACGAATTTTCCAAATATATCAAACAGTGTTGACAATCTCTATCTCAGATGCAGTCTTTTGAGCGATTCAATTGTCTCCGGGAAAAGGTCAAATGCGCTTTACACGTTCTCAACCAACACTAAAACCAGATCATTACCATTCGAAATTCAACCAATAAATTACTTGTGGAATAAAATCAACTCCCCGCATATTTCTGAGGTTACCTTCTACATTACTGATGATGAAGACCGAGAAGTTGATTTGAATGATATTGATATTTCTTTGACTGTGGTAATTAAAAATGGATGAAAGAAGAGAAAGAGATCCTGATACAGGTGAAATAAGATATGGAGGTGGTTTTTCTGATGTTTTCTCAAAACTCGCAGCTAAATTAACAGGAAAAACAGCTTCAAAATTAGCTTCAAAGGCAGCAGAAAAATTAGTTGAAAAAGGAGCAGAGAAAGTTGGAGAAAAGACTGGACAACTCATTGGTGAAAAAATTTATGATAAATTTACAACAAAGAAAGCGAGTGAAGCGAGTGAAGCGAAGCGACCGGAGGGAGCCTCAGTGCCAGCGCCCCCGGAAACAAAAGGAAAAGAAATTGGGGAAATACTGAAGAAAGTCCGCTTCCAAGAAGACACTGATAAATTTCAATATGTGAAAGATGTTTATAAGGGCCTCCTCTGAAAAGAAAAAACTATCTAATAAAATGGCAGTGAATTTTAGAAACCCGGAATTCGTAAAAAGATACGAATATACATATTATGATCTAGCAACACCACTCAATGACAACATTGCAAATGACAACAGGCAGGAAAAAACTAATTATCACTTCAACGTGGATAATTCCTCAGAAGCAAACCCAATTGATTGGTACAATGCATATCTGGAGGTTGACTTTAAGCTTGTTACAACGGCGGACAGTGCAACTGGAATAACCGCGGGGCCAAATAATGGCAACCAAGATTGCACGACAACTAATGGTTTGACATTCATCAAAAAAATCGAAGTTCAATGTAACGGGCAATCAATTTATAACAACACAAGAGCAAATGAAAGTGCAAATGCATTAACGCTCTTGAAATACACGAAAACCTATGCCGATTCGGTTGGGCAAGATCAGTTCTTCTATCCTGATACATCAACGGGAACAACAGAAGCACGGCCAGCAGAAGCACTTTATAATGAGGGTTTTGCCAGACGAAAGATCCTGACTGATGCGGCAAATATCAACAAAATATCAATTCCCCTGAATTTATACAGTTATTTCGCTGCTTTCAAAAATAACCTTCACCCAAATATAAAGACAACTCTTCTGTTGGAACTTGAAAATGACAACAATCTGATTTTCAAAAAAGGAGCTGCGCCAGATTCAAAAGTAATTCTCACTAAACTCAGATTGTGGTGCCCCAAAATCATTTTCAACGGAAAAGGCTTGAAACAATATCTTGAAGATTATCTGAAACCGAAAAAGTGGACATATTTGAAAGAACACCATGAAATAACACAAACAGCAGCTGTGAATAGCTACTTTCGCATTTCCACGGGGCTTCGAAGGCCGCGACATGTGTTGATTTGGGTTGTTCCAACAGCATCTTACAATAGCCAGACACATGATATCTTCAAATTCACGACATTCGGCATTGGAGCAAACAACCGGCACTTCAGTCGAGCTCAACTGGAGTTGAACAACTCAATTTATTACCCTCAATTGGAAATGACAACGGATGAGGAAACTAGGCTTTATCGAGCTTTGATGGCATTCAATTCCGCTTATAATGACGTTTTAAGCGGGCCATTGATTACCCGAGCAAATTTCAAAAACCTCTTCGGCATGCTTTACTTCGATCTCCGAAACCAAGAAGATGATGTGAAAGATGGAGTTGTGTCTCTGACTTTCCGATACGAATTGAGTGGCGCCAACCCAACACAGTACACATTGAACGCCTTGGTGTTGCATGAAAAAGAAATTGAGCTGTATACAGCATCAAACAAACTTCTGGTCAAGGCCTGAAAACTTATTTCGATATTCAAAATATTGAAATGACGTCGTATATTCCATATGGTGTGAAATTATCAGATGGGCAAAAAACAAAGCTTGCAAGAGCTGTGAAAAAATAACTCTTCCATAACATTGAGACTTTCGCGAAATGAATTGAAAGGGTCAGATGAACTGTTGTTGACAAAGACTCAAATAAGCAAAGTTCAAAAAGCCATCAGTTTGGGGCGGGGAGTTGAATTGTCAATCTCTAAAACACAAATCAGAAAAGTTGTGGGTGGGAGTCTTTGGACTTCGTTGATTTCCCTGGGATCAAAGCTGCTTCCATTTGCAACAAAAGGGGTTTCAAAAGTTGCCCCGCATCTTGCGACTGGAGCGTTGAGTGCCTTGGGGAGCTTGGGGATTGATAAAATATTTGGAAAAGGAGCGCAGAGACCTCGACTGAAAGGAGAAGGAGTGCCAGGAGATCCGTTGTCCTTCATTATGAAGTTGATTGAGAAAGGCATTGAAGTTCCCGCAGTATTCTTATCAAAACTCGCTTCCCTTGGAGACCTCTTGACAAAAGGCCAGAGAAACTTGGTGGGAAAAGGAATTCAAAGCGGACGTGGAATTACGTTGAAACCAACGCAGAGACAGATTCAAGGTGGGTTATTGGGAACACTTGCCGCTATAGGAATCCCAATGGCTATTGAGCTTGCTTCGAAATTATTCGGATCGGGGCTTCAAGTACCTAGAAAAGGCAAAGGCAAAGGCAAAGGATTGATGGTAAGTCCAAAACCGGGACTGTATCCTTATATGCCGCCGCCATTTTTTGGAACATGGGAAGGTCGTGGGCGAAAAAAAAAATCTGGATCGGGGCTTCTGCTGGGGCCAAACAGTCCCTTTCAAAACATACCGCTAGTAGGAGCCATCCTTTGAGGCCAGCTTGGAAAGATATTCCGATTTCAAACTTTGATATTCTTGAGTGGGTGAGGTTTCTTAAAATTCCCAATTTCAAAGGAATCTTTTCAAGAGATTCAAAAGATCATTTACATAAAACTGGTTCCTGCATAATTAATCTAGATGATTCTATTGGGAATGGAACGCACTGGGTTGCCACATTCATCAAGACACATATTGTCTATTACTTTGATTCATTCTCAATATCACCTCCAATTGAATTGGTAAAATATGCAGATAAAATTGGGAAAGAAATAATTTACAATTATGGGCATCCAATTCAAGCTTTGGAATCTGTCCGATGTGGATATTATTGCTTATATTTCTTGAATGAGATTCGACGAAAATCCTTCTATGATACGTTGAAGGTTTTTTCATTGAGTGACCCAGGAAAGAATGAGAAATTCATAAAAGAATATTTCGATTGAAAATGGAATCATATTGCGTGAAGGAGAAACGCAGGACGGGATGCGTGGAACCGTCTGGATACATGACTGCAAAAAATGGGAGGAAAATGTGGTTTTGCCATTGCGCTTCCTGCGGAATCAAAAAAACAAGATTTGTGAAAAATTCGGGAAACTGAATCTGCCCTCACAAGGTGGGGGCATTGGTGAACTTGCGCTGACTGGCGTTGCGCATGCGCTGCCTTGGTTGGGAAAAAAGACAGTTGAAATGGGTCGTTATGGAGCCAGTGAATTATTGCGAAATAAAAACACTCAAAAGAAAGCATTGGATTTTGCGTTGGACAAGATGAAACCATTTCTTGCCAAAACCTCTTCCGATATGCTGAATGAGCTGTCCACGGCGATCCGACCAAACAGAAAATATAAAACAGATCGAGTAGATTTGGATGGGGGTGCTTTAGATGTTCATTCCCTGATTGGGAAGCTGCCAAGACCAAAGAAAGGTTTCACCCTCCCAGGCCATAACTTCACCGGGCCCTGGAACCCATTGGAGAAGCAAGTCAGATTTGATGAAAAGGGAAAGATTCTCGAAATCTGGCAGCAGCCCACAGGAAAAACAGATGCAGTTGCTATGCAACACGATGTTGATTATTCAGTCTGCGCGAAGAAAGCGAGCGAAGCGAGCCGAGGCGGAGCCGAAGCGGATCCGCGCAAATGCAAAAACAAAGCCGACAGGAAAATGGTTGCCGCTTTGGATGCCATTCCCTGGAAAGAAAGACAGTGGGGTCATGCTTTGGCGCGAAACGTGATTGATGCAAAACAGAAACTTGGGCTCGGCGCCCCAAAAAACGGGAAAAGATTTTGAGTGAAGGCTGGGCTCAAAATCTGGCAAATGAGCTGCACCGGCCAATCCGGAGGCGCTTTCCAAAGAGGCGAGTCATTGCGTATGGGGTTGACAACATCTGGGCGGCTGATCTGGTCGAGATGGGGAAATTTTCGAGGTGGAACAAGGGAATCAGATATCTCCTGATGGTAATTGATGTTTTCTCAAAATTCGGTTGGATTCGTCCCCTGAAAGACAAGCGAGGTCAAACAGTGGCTGATGCTTTCCGAGATATATTCAAGGGGCGAAAACCGAAAATGCTCTGGACTGACAAAGGGTCTGAATTTTTCAATGGGACTATGAAGGATTTGCTTGGTGAAAATGGGATACAATTGTATACAACGGAAAATGAAGAAAAGTCATCTGTTGTTGAGCGCTGGAACAGGTCTTTTAAGGAGAAACTCTTTAAAATGTTTAGCGCGAACAACAATACAATATACTGGGACAAACTTGGCAAATTACTGGATGAATATAATCATCGTTTTCATTCGAGCATTCGGATGAGTCCCGCAGAGGCGAGCAAACAGGAAAATGAGAAAAAGGTTTTCGCTAATCTTTTCGGAGATTTAATTTATGCTAAACACAACCCGGCAAAATTCAGGGTTGGCGACAGGGTGAGAATTTCAAAGTTTAAACGAAAGATATTTGACAAAGGTTTCACCCCGAACTGGACAGAGGAGATATTTGTGATTGACGAAATAAAGAACACAAACCCTGTAACGTATAAATTAGTTGATCTGTTGGGAGAATCAATCACTGGATCATTTTACGAGGCGGAACTTCAAAAGACAACGCAAGATGTGTTTCGAATTGAAAAAGTTATTCGCCGCGATAATAAGCGAAAACTCGCGCTTGTAAAATGGAAAAGTTACCCTAACAAATTTAATTCTTGGGTTCCATTGAGCGATGTGGAAAAACTAGCACACGGTTAATAGTTTATTGAAAAGTTTTAATGATATGCGGCCACAGCGTGGCCTAATGATATATGTATTTTCACATACAAACAGAAGTACATGTACAAACGAAAGTTTATGAACAAATACATGAAAATACATAAAAAATGAAAGCATCTGATTGGTTGAGGTAAATCATACGACATTTCCTTTATCACCTTCTAGCACGTTGTAGACATGTGACATATGATGCAATACCATCTGGCGATTTATTGCGTGGGCGTATCAGAATATAAATGTTTTACATTCATATTCACAAAGTCTGTTATTTTCAAAACACCGCTTAGCATCGCTTTCGTTTCGCTTGGCTTTCGTTCATTTCCCGGTGGATTTCCCAGAGAAGACCGCTTTGCTTTTGGAGTTCCTTTTTGAGAATCTTGTGTTCCTCCTGGAGATTGACGAATGATTCAAAGAGAAGTTCAATTGAGTCTTCGATTTCGTCGCTTCGCTCAGCTTCCTCCATCTCCGAGTCAGACACAATAAATTCATCATCCGATGTTGTCGGAGTCTCATTCACGCTTCTTGTTTCTTCCTCTGAGCATGTGGAACAATCGTCATGGTCACTCGCACTGAGGCTCGCTTCGCTTTGCTCGTCTTCATTGTAAATTATTTTTTTAAATGGATCCATTTTAATTCCAATTACATTTTTTGAAAATGGCTTGGATTATTTTTTCTTGTTCCGCCCGTCTGGATGGAAGTTTGAGCAGTTTGAAATCATCTTCATTAGGATTGAAACCGTTCTTCTGCAACAGGGTGAAAAGAACTTGGTGGCAATTGAGAAACTTTTTCCTGTTGAGATGAAGATCGTCATATGCCAGGGAAAAATATTTGAAATCGTCGATGAGATATTTCTCCAGATGTTCATAATCATTTCCGTCGTGACCTGTTATGTGGTTGAAGATTTCATGAGCGTGGTCATTTGCTTTCTTTCCCCATTTGGCAGCTTTGGCGAAATCCCTGACTTTTTTTCTTGTGAGTTCGCCACGGGGAATCTGGGAGAGAATTTGTGCTTGATAAAACTCGAGATCTTTGAGTGGAATTTGATTTTTCCCCTGATTTTTTCGGATGATATCTTTGAAATGTTCCAGTCGGGGATTTTTGGGAGTATGGCATGTTGTGTGGGTTTCCTGAACGAGTTCAGGAATGAAATCGATTTCTTCTTCTTCAGAATCAGACATTTTTCTTTCCGGAATAGATTTCTAGCTTCGCTTTCTGAAATAGATTTTTCACCTTAATAGTAGATAATAATCACCGGTTCTGGTGCAATCCGAGATCCTCCTAATTCGAATGTGTTGAAATTGATGAAAAACATGTTGCAATGGGTGAAACATGTTGCAATTGGTAGAATTGTGGGGAATTGTAGGAGAACAGTGGAAGTGGAACTTTGAAATGTTTGTGAACAATTGAGGGAATGGAAGTTGTGTGGAAAGAAGAAGAAGTGAAGTTGTGTGAGAAATCATGGGAAAAAATTAGAAGTGAAACGTGTGGGGTTTTTTGGGGTGATTGATGTTACGTGAGCTGAAACCGAGAATGTGTTGAATTGGTGGGTAAATTTTTGGGCGTATTTCTGCTGTGAGCTGAAACCCGCATTTCCTATCTACTCATTTCTTTCGAATTGGCAAATAAAACTCCGCTTTATCGAAAGCCCATTGTATGTGAAATTTGGGCAATTACCTTTTCCATTTTTACTCTTACTATTTTCGATACAAAACTTGCATTAGAGTCATGTCTTCATGACTGTCGTAAAAACCAGGGCGCGGTCCTTTCAACCAAAATTACAGAAGTTTTTTTGGAGGCGACTGGAACGGTACATTCCAGGTCAGACCAGTCGAACCGAAAAGACTGGTCCACCTCGAAAAGTACATCTACTTTTCCTAAACTTTTTCGGATGGACCGAACCGACGTATTCAAGTTATGGACAAAAATATCCGGAAATTTTGGTTGAATGGAACGCGCCCCGAAATCCAACAGACGTAAAATAAGCTGTGAATGAGAATCAACTTCATTCCTCGGCATAAATGTCTTCCCATTTCAGGTGACGTGAGTTGTTGGAAGTTACGTTGCTACTGAAACTACTCTTAAATCAAAGGCTCCTAAGAGCCAACCCGTGAATAAGAAATGTTAACGCTTAAGTAGCCTTAGCGCAATATTGCGGTAAGCTTATGTTTTTATACTGACACGGTTCGATATATATTTTTTTTAAAATTAAACGTTACGACTTTTGACGAAGGCAAAAAAAAGTTCCCGGGCAAGATTTGAATCCTAGGTCCCTCGTCTCCCGTCCGAGCGTAAAAGGAAACGTTAAACCACTCAATTTGATATTATTATTATTATTTAATTGATATTATTTAAAACACAAGTAAACCAAGCTGATTTTGCCTCTTATTGGTCACTGCAAGTTTTCACTAGTTATAGAGACGCTAATTCAAAAACTCATTAATAATTCATGAGCATATCAGCCAATCACACGACGCAAATCGATCACGTGTATGAGCCTTTATACCTGGTAATCTACGGTCATTATGAAAAGCCTGGTGGCGGCTTTGATTTCAGTCACAGGGGAGTTCGGGGCTGAATGGGCAAACAATGCAATTATCGCTGAATTTTTAATGAGAATGATTTTAAAATGACCGTGATATTTATATTAAGATCACACGTAATCTTTATATAAAGATTACTGATATGGGTAGTAATTGTTCAGGATTCTTAGTGCAGCAAATGGTGATTTTAATATTTTTGTGCAGTACTGTTTTACGAAATCTGGTCTTTCGCCATTCTATTTGGAATCTTCTCAACAAAATAAATAACCAACAGTTTAACAAGTGAGCCGTTATTTTGACACCAGCGCCCTCGTGTAAATTGCCAGGTAAGCGACTGGTTCGCAGATGCAAGCTGCTTATTTCTACTCGTTCTCTACCTCTGAAAAAAAAAATTGTCAGCCGTTTTATCTACCGTACCTGACAACTTTAGTATAGCATTTTTCAGTAGATGTTTTCCCTCAGAACTATAAAATCACAAAACTTTCGACAGGAGCCGGGAAGCAATGGTCACTTCGTCGAAGACGTGGCACATGTGTTGTATGCTAATCAGTCTAGTCTACTTGTTTTTCTCGTATGCTAATTTCCTCTTTGCACAAAAGCGCAATTGTTTTAATTCCGAAGGGACACGCTTTTGAAAGAATGTTTTTGAAGCCGTTCAAAAAACTCGCAGCACGTGTAACCTGATAATACACTACTGCTCGTTTTTTTAAACTATACATAAAAGACCAATGTAAAAGGTGTCTCAATTGGGAAACCGTCAGTTGTCAAATGGTTCAGCTTCAAAGCAACAAACAAATGAATTTTTTTATCATGAACAGTCAACGGATGGTGAAGGGTTAACCCTTTCATTCCCAGAGTCAAATGTGGAGAAACTATGCCAGTACTAACAACCAGGGTGATATGGTTGTGCGCATGCGTAAGGTACTGGCCATACTGAGGGGATGGTGTAGTGTCCTTTTTGCAGATATAGTTTGTCAATTATGGAGCCTCCATATTGTAGTTCTAACTTTTGAGTCTGTTGACGAAATCCTATGGTGTGACCATTGAAATGAAACCTTTTCAATAGTATTTTTGCATGGTACCGTGTATTTCTGAATAGTTCACAAAATATTTTTTTTCTTGAATTTTGATTTTTGGAAATTAAAGGGTAAGGCGTCAAACGAAAGAACATTTAACTGTAAAACAACACATGAGAGTTATTTCTCGCCATCAGCCGAGAGCGATGGACCTGGACTTAACCGTCGAATATCCGGTGGATGCAAATTTAACCAGCACCGTAAAATTCTATTTATTGTAGCGTCCAAACCATTCCTACACTAGGACCCTCATAGAAACAACCAACTTATTTTGACAGCTAACCGGAAAAACATTTCATCAAATCCCATAATTTCGCAAATTTACGTTTTTGTGATGTCAACTTTAGTACTCTATACTCTGCGAATCGTGAAGCGTTTTGTCACGTAAAATTGATGAAATATCTTCATTCCCTTGAACAGTGGTTCCTGTTATGTTCTGTTTCAGTAAATACCCGCGTGTAAAAACCTAGTGGTCTAAGAACCTGCTGGCAAAAATTTGCCATTTTAGGCCCCGTCCACACGTATCCGGATATTTTTGAATCCGCAACTTTTTTGTTACGGATTAGAAAATATTCGCGTCCACACGTAGCGTATTCGAATCGTATTTGCCCGAATTCGCCGGATACGTGTGGACGGAAGGCCAATCCGCAACAAAAAAGTTGCGGATTCAAAAATATCCGGATACGTGTGGACGGGGCCTTAGTACCCAAAAATATAAGAACCTGTTTTGCCACTGAAGCAAGATCAAGCAGGTTCTTATATGTAGGTTACTGTTAAATAATGCTAAACATTTTAACCAAGGAGTTTGACTTTCAGATTGCAAATTTATATTACAAGAAAATAACAAAGTGTAATTACAAATAAAAGTATGTAATTTCTACAACAAAAACAGGTTTACATAAAGTACATACTGTAATTGTCTTCATGGACCTTGCTTAAAGAAGGTTTATTGGACTGTTGAAAACGCAGCATCACTAAACTATGGACAATGAACAAGCTTATTTTCTGTTTTCAACCAATTTTATTTGAATGTCTTGACATTGCGATTCGTTGAAAATCTTTGTACACAAGGATAGTTTAGAGTCTTGATCATCTAATATAGGCAGGTATTAACAATATAAAGAGTGAAATGCGTTGAATTACTCCACACAGTGTTTCCCATAAGCAGTGATGAGTGTCAGTTGAGTTGTGGGTAGAAAACCATTAACCCAAATTGTTTTCATGCAGTCTAATTTGCTTCGAATTTTGCATTTATCAGTCATCCGAGGTATGTGATTGGTCATGCAAAATGGTTTTTGAGTGAATGGAGAACACTTTGTTGGACCGCAAACGGGAAGAGCTAATTCAAGTAGGAATATACTCAAACTGTCTATATTATCCAGCGGATATTGTGTTGCTTTTGTCATCAGAAGCTAACGTGGAAGTTAAGAAAAACGAATTGTATGATACACATAAAATGAAATCTGTTTTCACGATGCAACATAACTAGAAAGCTCCAAGTTGTGGTGTAAGGTCGGAATATACAACAAAAGTAATGAACTCAAGTACTTGAAGGGTATCTTGCACGTCACAAGAAGCTATTTTTTCCGGCTTCAGGCTTTTAGCGAGGAAAGATTGAAGCAAAAGCAAGGTAAGTCAATGATAGTTCGACAGCAAACGTCCAAGGAAATAGTTTGAACAAACTGCCTTAGTTTGATATTACAGCGTAATTGACATGCACATTTAGTTTGAAGATAAAGCAAATTCGTCAGTCCGGGCTGAGTTAAACATAAGCGGGCTTGCTGCTGCCTAAGTTGTACGTGCCCAAATGAACTCTGCCGGAGTTACGTGAAATGGGACTGCCTGAAGGCTATATGAGACACTCTTTTTGGACTTTTAAAAGAAATCTTGTTCATCCCCGGTCAATGAAACTGTAGAGGTAAATTCAAGTATTAACAAATAGAAAATTTAAACTGTCGGCTGCTGTGTCTGCTACTAAAGCCGAGACACCTGAAAACAATGCCAAACGACAAACGTGTTTTATTTTTTCTTATCGCCGGTATTTGAAAGCTTTGGCTTATTTCTGTAAAATAAAAATACTGCAATCAACAAAATTATGACTGAGCGGCAAATCGTTAAATTCCTACAGAAAGTGTTGAATGTTATGCAGTATGACATGAATCATGTAAGCTTGATTAACTGATAAACCGACCTGAATAAATGATAAGATGACTGGTGCGCGAATAATGAAAAACTCAAGAATTTGCTCGTGGAATCAGCAGTCTTTTCTTATAAAATAAGCTGTTCATCTTTGACAAAAAACAGCCATGGTTTGTAGATCAGTCGCTCTAAGTATCTTAATACATGCAATGTATATTGAGGGATATTGGACTGTTGACTGCAACTTTAGTGGGTCGAATCACTTGCATGAAAACATCCCATTTGAATTAAATATCTTGCTATTTCGTCTAAACGTTTTGTTCACAAATATGCTTTAAAAACTAGATCATTTACTTAGCTGCTTTGCCAGAAGGGGGTGTAACAGGTTTTGATTGAAGTAGCGTCAACACAATCATGCATGAGACAAATACATCGAATTTGTCAATTTATCACAACCTCGTTCCCTCGTTCCCATCCCCTCTTCTTCCCGTCACCTCCAGGGGGCGGGAAGAAGAGAGACCCTGGGAACGAGGTTGCATTTATCAATGTTTCTTGACGTGGGTCTATTGTGTAGTGACGTCTGTAGTGGTTAGAAAACTGTGACCCACAATTGTGAGTCTTATCTTTCGGTCAGGCAAAGCTGTTCGTAACGAATCAAAGAAACAAACAGAAAAAGAACAAATTTTGTTAACTGACATACTTCAGTTAATAGAATAACCGTCAAGTCAACTAGCTACAGAAGAATAAAACTCCTTTGCTGGAACGTAAACAGGTACAAAAGAGTTAACTCAAGCGGGAAGAAATTAACCGATATATTTATTATCAAATGGCTACTGTTTTGTTTTGGGATGTGTTATCACGCATGAGGTGAATAGCAGTTTTGAATAGCCGTGGTTACACACACCTTGGGTTTGGGACCTTCCCGAGGGTTAATGGCTTGGGTTCGGTTTATCTCAGGTTTCATCTTACCCGTGGGGATGCGGTTACACAGTAAAAGACACCTCAGGGTAAAATATAATTAGATATGAGTTCACTGACCCTTGAAGTTTGGCGGGAAACGTACAGATCGACATGGATGACACGAATCGTGATCTCATAAGCTTAATTACAGTGATTCTCCTGCTTATTATTCGGCAGTCTTCCATAAATATTACAATTCAGCAGTTGTTTGCGAGAAGACACCGAAGAAGGCGCTTTCATCTACGCTATCTTCAAGGTTTGTCGGCGTTTTATTTACATTTACGAGCTCGTCGCGAACGTGCTCGCCGGCCAAGAAGCGCTTGGGTATTTCCACGACCGCAGAATTGGTTTCAAGAACTGCTAAATAGCAATGCACTTGATCATTGGTGGAAAGAAAACTTTAGAGTTTCTCGCGATACGTTTGAATATATATGCCAGCTCGTTGGACCGGCGCTACAGCGACAAAACACTAGGATGCGAGATGCCATTCCAGTTCCAAAGCGCGTCGGTGCAAGCCTCTGGCGACTAGCTACTGGAGAGTGCTACCGCTCGTGCGGACTGATGGTTGGGTTGGCAAAACCGACTGTCGTAAAGTGTTGCCATGAATTTGTCCAAGAAATCTGCCGACATCAAGACGAGTTTATCAAGTTTCCATCTACCGCAGCAGAGATAGCTAAAAAAATTGAAGGCTTCAACATTAAAAGTAAAATACCTAATGTAGTTGGAGCAATAGATGGAAGCCATGTACCTATAAAGGCCCCGAAAATTAACCACGAAGACTATTTTAACCGGAAACATTTCTACAGTTTCTTAGTACAGGGAGTAGTTGATGCCTCAGGCCTCTATTTATCTGTTGCCACCGGTTTTCCTGGAAGCCTACATGATGCTCGGATGCTTCGTTTAACTGACGTTTATTGGGCTGCTGAAGATGAGAATATCCTAATGGAACCCACATTTGACTTAGGCGGAACTGTAGTGCGTCCACTTATCGTGGGAGACACTGCTTATCCAAATAGAACCTGGCTTATCCGACCATTTAAGGATACTGGTGGTCTAACGCGCGACCAGAGAAAATTTAACCGAGAGGTATCTAAGGCGAGAATTGTATCCGAACACGCATTTGGTCTGACCAAGGGAAGATGGAGGGTTCTACTTAAGCGCCTAGACGAAGATAGTGACAGAATACCCGACACTATCATTGCATGCTGTGTGCTACACAACATTTGTATTTTACGAGGAGATGAAGTCGACATGGATGATACTGATGATGACGATAGTGATGGTGATGATGGTGACGACAGCGGCCCCCCATCCCAGGCTGCAGCTGCGGTTCAACAAGCCCTTGTTCAATACGTTGCAAATCAATAGGAAGTATCCCCTTTGATTTTGTCCTCGTTGTTTCATAAATTATATATTCAGAATGTTACGTTTTGATTCGCAATTTATTTAAGCAATTACATATCTGATCGGATTGATCTGAACCTGAAAGTAACAGGAGATTGAATTAATAAACAATTGATAGTAATATAAAATCAATGAAAATAGTATAGAAATTTACAAGAGAAAAATTACAGGAAATAAAACATGATGTTTGCTAAAAACTGTAACTGTAACGTACGTTATACTAAAGAAACAGCGGTTGTACAATTTTAGAGCCTTGTACTTGTTCGATTGTCCATTTTTTATGTATCATTTCACAGCACTATGTATTTCAGTGTCCAAGATGATATTCAAGATCAATTAAAATTTCTTAGTACAACAATCAAGTAAACTGTTCTTTGTTTTTCATTTGAATAAAAGCATGGAGTTAGAAACTATCTTTTGGAAGCAAATATGTCCCCGAGTTTTCCTAATACAGACACAACAAATTCTTGGTGTTGTCGCTGCGCTTCTGCCTGAGATTTGAGGAGAGCTTCCAAAACTCTGTCGTCGTTCTCCTCAGATCTTTGGATGGATTCTTGCTGAGCCTTCATCATCTCAAGGATTCCGAGCTCCATGTCATCGCCGCTAAGCCTTTTCTTCTTCTTTTTTGGTCCATTTTCCTCTTTTTGCCCAGTTTTTCTAGGTTTCTCTGCGTCCACACTGTCAGTTTCAGCAGTTGTGGCTGGCCGTTTCTCTGGTTTCTTACCACAATCTTCATTCTCGGTCGATAAAATATCGTCGGTATCGTCGGAAATGCAATCTTGTTTGCGGGCTTTCGTTTCCTTGACAAATCTTGGATTTACTTTGTCTGACGAAGACATGAATTCGTCTATGTCTTCATAGTGTTTAAACGTTTTCCGTTCCCTCCCCGTGCGGTTGTTGTTATCACATACACTTTTGTATTTATCCATCAGCGCGCGCCACTTCTCCTTTATCTGCGCTAATGACTTTTCTGACTCCAGACCATTGTCCAGGCACATACTTTCAAACTTCTTCAAAATATCTTCCCATATGTTTTTCTTGCCTTGACTGCTTTTTGTAGACTTGAGTCTATCGTAATACTCCTTATAGGCGGCAATTAAGCATTTCTCTTCGGTTAATGACCAGCTACTGCGCTTGTTACGATCGTCACTTCTGTTCGAGGTTTCACTAGGACTTGGACTGATGCTCTCCCTGTCTGGTTCAAACTGAAGATGATTGCTAGTACCGGGAACAGGGTTCTGGTAAATCGCGTAGGGATTTAGCATCGCTGGATAGTGCGGTGGAGGCTGATTTTGAGCTCTGCCAACATCATACAGGGGATTACCGGTTTGGTTTCCTTGCGGCCTTGTTTGGTTTCGTGCAGCAAACAAATACCCATTGAAGTAGGGATCTTCGTTTTGATTAGCGTTCCTGCAAACAGATAAACAGAAAAATTATAACTTAATCAACTTCGTTACTGACAGTCTGAAGGGCACACTTATGAAAATAAAGAAAGAAATACTCACAGTGATGCACGAAACCCTGCCATGTCACCTTGTGTTACAAATAGAGTGAATTCGTGTAACCCGTGTTTTATATGCTAATGAGCCGCGTTATATTCTAATGAGCTGTGTACAATAAAACAAAGGGAATTCAGACGGCTGACTTTTTATTGTTATAAAATTAATTAAAATCTCACAGAAGCATTGCTAAGCGTATGCAAATTCAAACCATGAGGTAACAATTCAAGCATTTCAGTAACAGCCTGTAAAAAACGAAACAAAGAACTATAAACATGTCGGGGCTTAAAATTCCGGGTTTACCTCGGTTTAAAAAGCTGTGACTTTTCCCTTTGTTTTATGTCTTTGTTGTCTTGCACTCTATTGTTTCAGTACCTTTTGTTTTCTTTGTTTTACGTCACTCGTGAGTTGGCAGGTTTTTACATCGAGCATGAGTCAAAATTCCAGCCTTTAATTTGAGATTTTAGTCCAGTGTTTTATATTCGTCTATCGGCCAAAAGTGTTGCCAGCAGGATCGCCAGTAAAATGCAATTTAAAAGTAAAAGTGGTAAAAGTAAATTAAAGAAGAGGTACTGTAAACGCATACTAGTGACCGTAAATGCAAATACTGTAAACTGTACTATACTGTACTATACGAGAATTAAAGTTATTTGTTTGGGGTTTTCGACCACACGTCTATTGTTTTTATTGTACACAGCTCATTAGAATATATCGCAGCTCATTAGCATATAAAACACGGGTTATACGAATTCACTCTAGTAAGCGTGCAATTAACCAAGCGTATCAGAGGTCAACTCAAACCGCAGCAGCAGGCGATTTCCTGTATTAGCTACGTTCTGCATTATGATTGGCCAAGCCACCTCAGGGAGCAGATAAACCGTACTTTTCAGTTCGGGAACTGTCACGGGAAGTTCTTTTGTTCTCTTTGATGTATCCATGGAAATAACCCTAAGGCAGTTTCGGTCTGGGAATAGCGGTTACACACAAAAACGTCCTTACCCGTGGGCAAATGCTATTTACCCATGGGTAAAAGGGTTAGTGTAACCACGGCTAATGTCTCGAACAAGCGTCGACAAAATCATGAGATAAATACGTGAATTTATTCGAAACAATATTCCTTGTGAGTCTTGTTGTTGTGTTGTGTAGTAGTTGGAGAACCATGACCAAAACTTGCAAGTTTACAAGTACATGATTTGTTTGTTAGGCAGATCTGTTTATTCTAAGGAATAAAGAAGCAAGAGAGAAAGCAAAAGCACATTTTGTTTAACTAACTTGCTACAATGAAATAACTGGAGTCAACTAGCTAAGGAGTAACCTCTTTGTTGGACCGTAAACAGGAAGAGTTGACTCAAGCGAAAACAAATTTATAAAAGCTGTCTATACAATACAATACAATACAATACAATACAATACAATACAATACAATACAATACAATACAATACAATACAATACAATACAATACAATACAATACAATACAATACAATACAATAAACTTTATTTATCCACGGTGGTGATAAAAGCGACTTATTGTCAAATGGATACTGTGTAGCTTTGGTATTAAATATGTATATGATTAACAGAAGAGTGAAAAGTAACAAAATATTCCACGAAAAGTTGGCTTTGATCAAAGGTGCGAATTTCATGCGCATCGTAGACACCTTTTGCAATATCGACTCATTCAGGAATAAAGATTTTTAAATACATTCTTATACATCTTGTTGAATAATAAAGTAATAACTACTATTGCGTGATAACACTTTCGGTAGTACGATATGTTTTAGGAGATTAGGGGCCTCTTCATATGAACCCGGTTGACCAGGCTGGCTCGGCTACGAGATCTCGCCTCACTCATTTTCTTTGTAAAATTTGTGATGTGTTCATATGAGAAGACGGGCTGGAAATTTTTCCATTTTGTCCCATTTTTGTTGGAGGAGGGCAAGATTAGCATTCCAACTTATTTTTGTACTTTTTTATTTATAAAAAAATGGCTTCTCTATCGCAAATAAGGGAAGATATAAGAATTTTCAGAATTAAAGCAAAGAAAAGCAGAAGTTAATATTTTCGTGCATTCTATTACGTACACAATTTCATCCCGATAACCGGGTTGAATTTCTTCATATAAACACATTTACACGATAAAATAAGGGAAGGGTACGCTGATTATGTGGCAAATTTACATCATCTTTTCTGTGTCCGGATTGATCTTTGATGGTGTGCAAAAATAACGAAATTCAAACCTGTGCGAAAATTAAAGGCATTAGGATAAATGAAATCATTATTAATAATTTTTATTACCAGCTACTACTTGTTATCTTGTTTAGATGATACGATCAAGTGATTCTAAGGGACCAGGAATTGCGGTGAGAGTAGTCCGTGGAGAGAAAGGTGTCCAGGTGTGTGAATTAAACATCGTTATATACTTCATATAGTCATCCACATGTGTACACTGTAAAAAGTACTTATGCGGTGAGACTAGTCCGGGAAGAGAAAGGTGTTCAGGTGTGTGAATTAAACATCGTTATATACTTCATATAGTCATCCACATGTGTACACTGCAAAAAGTACTTATGCGATCAGAGTAGTCCGGGGAGAGAAAGGTGTTGAGGTGAGTGAATTAAACATCGTTATATACTTCATATAGTCATCCACATGTGTACACTGTAAAAAGTACTTATGCGATCAGAGTAGTCCGGGCAGAGAAAGGTGTTCAGGTGTGTGAATTAAACATCGTTATATACTTCATATAGTCAACCACATGTGTACACTGTAAAAAGTACTAATGCGGTGAGACTAGTCCGGGGAGAGAAAGGTGTTCAGGTGAGTGAATTAAACATCGTTATATACTTCATATAGTCATCCACATGTGTACACTGTAAAAAGTACTTATGAGGTGAGAGTAGTCCGGGAAGAGAAAGGTGTTCAGGTGTGTGAATTAAACATCGTTATATACTTCATATAGTCATCCACATGTGTACACTGTAAAAAGTACTTATGAGGTGAGAGTAGTCCGGGAAGAGAAAGGTGTTCAGGTGTGTGAATTAAACATCGTTATATACTTCATATAGTCATCCACATGTGTACACTGTAAAAAGTACTTATGAGGTGAGAGTAGTCCGGGGAGAGAAAGGTGTTGAGGTGAGTAAATTAAACATCGTTATATACTTCATATAGTCATCCACATGTGTACACTGTAAAAAGTACTTATGAGGTGAGAGTAGTCCGGGGAGAGAAAGGTGTTGAGGTGAGTAAATTAAACATCGTTATATACTTCATATAGTCATCCACATGTGTACACTGTAAAAAGTACTTATGCGGTGAGAGTAGCCCGGGGAGAGAAAGGTGTTCAGGTGTGTGAATTAAACATCGTTATATACTTCATATAGTCATCCACATGTGTACACTGTAAAAAGTACTTATGAGGTGAGAGTAGTCCGGGGAGAGAAAGGTGTTGAGGTGTGTGAATTAAACATCGTTATATACTTCATATAGTCATCCACATGTGTACACTGTAAAAAGTACTAATGCGGTGAGAGTAGTCCGTGGAGAGAAAGGTGTTCAGGTGTGTGAATTAAACATCGTTATATACTTCATATAGTCATCCACATGTGTACACTGTAAAAAGTACTTATGAGGTGAGAGTAGCCCGGGGAGAGAAAGGTGTTCAGGTGTGTGAATTAAACATCGTTATTTACTCCATATAGTCATCCACATGTGTACACTGTAAAAAGTACTTATGAGGTGAGAGTAGTCCGGGGAGAGAAAGGTGTTGAGGTGAGTAAATTAAACATCGTTATATACTCCATATAGTCATCCACATGTGTACACTGTAAAAAGTACTTATGCGGTGAGACTAGTCCGTGGAGAAAAAGGTGTTCAGGTGTGTGAATTAAACATATACTCCATATAGTCATCCATATAGTCGTAAATAGGACTTATGTGCGAAAAGGGGAGATGCAGTAGCAATAAGGCGATAATCAGCTACAATAACATAGACTATGTAAACTCTATAAGCATGGAATGGCTTACATGTAAGTATAGAAAGCATGGAATGGCTTACATGTAAGTATAAATTACCCTGCTTGTCTATAGTTTTCTTTGATCTTGTTGTTTGGTATTATGCAGTGTTAACCTTTTTGTTTAGGCCGAAAACCTTCCATTTTGCATTTTTCAATTAAGAGGTTGAAGTCATGTTCGAGTAATCTAAAATAAAGTGTTTTGAACATCTGAAAGATGCTGTTTTGTGCTTCAAAATTCCGAAAAAAAAGCATTGTGGCGAGTCATAAGTGGATAATGCGCACGTCTAATAACTTTATAGGAGAGAATTCTTTTGGACCCCAGTGACAATAGCACCTCTGACCCTTAAAAAATTATAATACTGATCTGCCAACATGTAGAAAGCAATGAAAGGCCTGATTGTGTGTCTCACCGCTGTATAATGGGGTAAGTTTCTAGTCGGGTGCTGCATCCGTGGGAGGGTGAAACATGAAAATTTGGCTTTCTCAGCTGCGTTGATCAGAAAATAGATTCAAAAGCTAACATTCGGAGCGCTAGTTCTTAATCAGAAGGAATCCAAAGGGCTAGTGCTCGAAACGTAAGACGACACAAGTTTTTCGCGGTTGGTTGTTTACTTGCATCTTCAGTTATTCAGAGATTTTTTTTTTGTTTTTGTGCACATGAATCCTGACGGCAATTTTATTGTAGTTTTCTACTTGCTGAACATTTGTTAAAGTGTTTTCATTTACATATCATTTCAGGACCAGAGGCAGGACCTGAGCTACATAGCTAGAGCTGAGAAGGCTAAAGTAAGTTCAGCTGACAAAATAGTTTAGTATCCTTTTTTGTGCAGAAAAGCAAAACATGTGTTGTCTTCATTCCGCTGGAACAACGGTTCCATATTGCAGGAAGCAAATATGGCTACCAATCACTAAGGTAAGCCACCGAAGACCGTACATCTCATCAATTGTCACGTGATAAATTACTCCACTGTTCTTGGAGCATTTCGGTCCAGGTGTTTATCCATGCATGATGACATTTTGAACAAATTGCTGTGGTACAGATTCAAGGTGAAGTTTTCTTTATAGTACAGAAAAATTCTGATTTATATCAACTGTTGCCCCTGTCCACGATGAATGCACAATCACTGCAACAAACCGTTGAGAATGGCCGGATCTGAGCTCCCAGACCTAGACCAGTAGTAATTGGAGTAAAACAAACGAAACGGCAAGCTGATCCTTACGGACGAAATAAAACTGAAACAGAAGCAAACAGTAAAAAAAAAGTGGAATATAATAGTGCCCAATATTTAGCCGGGATCAGGTTAAAGTGTATGTTTTTCTCTAAACAGGCCTCAAGAGGTGCGTTACATAAGGCTTCTATCAGTGGACAATATGAAACTGTTAAAATGCTTCTTGATAGTGGTGAAGATGTGGACCAAAGAGATCAGGTTTTTTTTTGCCTTGCTTTCATTTTCAGGTTGTTACTTATGCTTGTGTATTTTATTTGTAAATACCCTTTGCGAAGCGTGGCCGTTAATTTTCTATGATCCTTTCCCGTTTAATCTGCATAAAATGGCAAGTCGCACAGGAGCGGAATCCGCCACCCTCCCCGATCGCAGAAGATCAAAACAAGCCCGGTCTGAATAGGATTAAATGCATGTAATGGCCCTGTCACACTATTGCGCATCGTACTGGCGTATGCCAGCGTATGAAAAATATCATTCATACGCTGGTATACGCTGTCATACGCTAGGAGTACGTTAGGCATAGGTTGTATACGTTTGAAGGACGGTCGCATACAGTGGCATACGCTGGCATACGGCGAGGCAGAAGAAAATTTTTAAGCATGCTTAAAATTTTGTGCGTATTCGGACGTATGGTTTATACGCTAAGCATACACTAGGCATACGCTGAATACGCGAGAGTTGCGCTAGAGGTGCGTTACTCATAGGTCAAGTACGCTGGTCATTTTGTGCGTATGAAAATTATTTTATGAATTTTCATACGTAACTCATACGTTTTTCTCATACGCAATAGTGTGACAGGGCCTTATGGCCCTGTCACACTATTGCGTATAGTACTAGCGTATGCCAGCGTATGAAAAATATCACTCATACGCTCGTATACGCTGACATACGCTAGGGGTACGTTAGGCATAGGTTGTATACATCTCAAGCACGGTCGCATACGAGCTCATACGGTGGCATAGGCTGGCATACGGCGAGGCAGAAAAATTTTTTTAAGCATGCTTAAAAATTTTGTGCGTATTCGGACGTATGGTTTATACGCTAAACATACGCTAGGCATACGCTGAATACGCGAGAGTTACGCTAGAGGTACGTTACCCATAGGTCAACTACGCTGGTCAAACGCTGTATTTTCAAGGGCATTTTGTGCGTTTGAAAATTATTTTATGAATTTTCATACGCAACTCATACGTTTCCCTCATACGCAATAGTGTGACAGGGCCTTTAACTCAACGAAAGCTCATAGCTTTGCTACATGCAAAGAGCTTTGCTGTTACCATGAATATTTCATTTTTTTTATTGCTGTTAAGCAGAAATCTGATACAAAACCGTTTTTCGTTTGGAAGTTAATGATGATTACAACAAAATATTTTGCGAAAATTGGCCTTTTAATTTTTAGCCTTATCTGATAATTATTGTTTTTTTTATCTTTTTTGTAGTTTTGTTTGACTCCTCTTCACCTTGCCTGCTGGTATGGACAGGAATCTGTTGTAAAACTGTTGTTGGAACATGGTGCAAACGTCAACGCTGTAGACAGGGTGAGTTGATTGGACGGTTCAACTTTTTATAACCTGGAATGTAGACGAAACCGTCGCGACAACACAAATAGAAGACAAGAACGCACTACAGATCAGACCAGAACGGAAAAGACGAAACTACAACCAAATGAGAACAACCGTCTGCGCCAAGATAAAAGAACTTGCAAAGTTAGGTTAGAACGCCAACAAAAGATTTGTTAAAATTCAGCTCGAATGATATACTTCGGTTATTTCTCTTCAGCTCTCTTATATATTCATTATTTATTTGAAGTTGAAAAGACAAATACATTTGTCCGCTCTCGTGGTTCCCTTGAAAACCATACCCGATTTCAGACCATAATGGTCAAAATCTATACCTGTTTTCAGACCAAAACGGCACGGCCTGACTTCGTCAGGAAAAGAATATAGTTATAATCCCAGTTGTACAGTCAGCCTTGCTTTATCAGTTCCTTCGTATTTATATTAAATTTGCTGACTAGATCCACCAGGATCCGACGCTTTTGCATTGTCCGTTGGCCCTTGCAGATATTTCCAAAGTGTTCAAAAACCATACCCTTTGGGGCCGCACATGCCTATATAGCTTATATAGGGGAGTACCCCCCACCCCCCCTCCTAAAGGGGAGTTAAGGGCACTTTCTAACCAGCATCCAAGTTGAAACTAGCGGGGGTATTCAAGACTAATACATATTGGTAACAACATTATAGAATGTTATAACCGATTAAGAATTTGTTTTGTATGACGTATTACATAACATAACATAACGTAACGTAACGTAACGTAACGTAACGTAACGTACGTAACGTAACATAACATAACATAACGTGAACTTTATTTATACTCGAAATAACAGAGTAGCCTAAAAAAAGGCCAATATCTTCGCAAACATAAATAGTATAAAAAAAATAAAGATGAAAAAGGGGGAAAAATCTATTTTCATTACAAAATCTAATTTACATCTATTTACATGAAAAATGTCAATATACCATTATGTCTTAAAAGAGATTCAACTTTCAGGAGTCGTCTAAAACCAGTTAAAGTAGGCTCAGATCTTACATTATTAGATAGGGAGTTGCAGGTCTTAGATGCAAAGTAACGAAAGGAGTTGAGACCATAAGTAGTGGTAACAGGTTTATATAATGATAAGATATTAGTGCCTCTAAAAAAGTATTCAGACTGACGCAGAGTAAACATGTCTCTAAGATATTTAGGAAAACTGCCATAGTTCAAACATTTGTAGATAGTGATAAACATATTTTGTATCCTTTGATTGTACAGAGCTGTAATCATCCCGATTGGTATTAATCTGCTGACAGCGCCATTGACTTACGCTCACACATGTAACAATGATTTAACTTCGGGTCTTAACTGCTTCTTGCACTGCAAATTAAATAACTTGTGGTTTAAAAGCAACGCTTTTCTTTTCATACATGCACATATTTAGAACTGTTACTATCTCGAATATACAGGTATATATGTTTACTTTAATTTGCACAGTTTTTGTGTTTGTAGTTTCAACGTACACCTCTGCAAAAAGCTGAACGCCACAATCACCAGTCCATAGTACAGTTGCTTTTGAGGAATAATGCCAATCCAAGTAATCAACAACCGGTAAGATATAAAGTTATCTCCTCCTTGTGCCTTTCCTCTCTATTTGCTGCTCGACCAGCAGCGTGCTGCTCCATTACCAAACGTGCGAGCTCCAACTCGTATGTGTCACCGCTAAATGTTATAGTTAAGTTTCAGGAAAAACAAGATAATTTTCGTAACAAGCAATAGATAAAATTATTAACTATTACTATAAAATATGAGCGACAGAACTGCATGGATATTTACAATGGCGAGCCACTTCAAAAAGAACAATGGCGATGAAGCTTATTAGCATTCCTATTAGTATTCTGTACCTCCAGTGATACAGTCAGTATAGCTGCTCTGTATCAGGATTTAAATACCTTCGATGAAATTCTAATTTCTTTTGTATTTTCTTTATGAATTATGAATTAATTTTGGAACAGCGGAATTTACATTCAATAACAAAAAAATGAATTCTGCCCAATATTTTGTTGTGCTATCGTGTTTCAATTAAACGCCCGGGGCGCTTATTTCTGTAGGAGACTCATAGATGTGTTAATTTAAGAGGCGCGTTTACATGATCTGAGAAGAGACGTTTATTCAATCAAATACCGCAATGACTTGTCCTTCCGTTATTTTTATACCAAGAAAAACACGACCTATGCACACTCTTAGGCAACAACCTTTTTTTTGTTTTGGTTTTAATCTCTTGCAAACAACAGAATAAAAAAATTAATATAAATAATTCATTGCCAACGAGGCGGCCGACGCAAGAGGGTCGGCCGTCGAGTTGGCAAATCATAGAGCCGTGCGTGAGTACAGGCGAAAAATCTCATCTCAGCGTAAGGGACCTTTTTTTGACCATATTTGGGTGTAAGTAAACCATGACGTCACGTGACGTCACGTTCTTGCAGTGTCGCTTCCATTGTTGGGTGTTGTTTGAACGTTTCAGCTTGTGAGGTTTTCTCGAGATTTGATGCTCTTTTAGAGGTGAGTAATCTTACTTTTCCTTTTTAAAAGGGCTTTTGGTTGCCCTATGTATCTGTAAATTGAGTTGTAAGCAGCCGCTGATCAAGAAATAGGGTTATACCAACAAATTTCGGACAGAACCAGCGTGTTCGCTTGTCAGTTTCGAACCAGTGCGTTCTTTCGTCGATTGACACGTTCACAAAGATTTTAGATCAAAGAATTGAGCAGATTAGTAGAACACATCTTATAGCACAAAGAATCACCTTGAACGCCAGCGTTGCGTAATTAAAACCACTGACAACTTGGATAAAGCGCGGGTAGACAAATATAAGTTTAAGCTTATTGCTTGAACACTAGCTGCGTTCAATACGTTTTATTATCTGGTTAATCGCCGTTACAAGCCGACAACTAAATGCAGGGTTCTTTGGCTTAGCAGACATTGCTTTTCAGAGTTCATTCAATGTTAAATACAGTGCTGTTTTGCAAAGCACTTGCGCTTTTGAAGCGGAAAGAAACCGAAACTATAAATTCAATCCTCAATTGTTTTAATACCTTTCATGAATTTTTATTTCGCCAGGTTGAAGAGGGATAGAACAGCCAACAAAAACTTCAGCTGCGAAAAATTCACCACCATTAAGCTTATAAGATGTAAACTGCACGTGTCTTGTGATCCATTTCTCGCTGTCAAACAATCGCGTTGCTGAAAAAGACTCGAGAAGAATTGAAGATTTTCCACCGAATGCTGTACTATTTCTGAGAAACCAGTCATCATAAGTTTCGCTTGCGCTAGTGAATGTGTCTCGGGCGAAAATAACCTTAAAGAGATCACTTTTTATCTCGTTAATGCGCTTGCGCATTAAGCGAGATTTCGGAGTCGAGTACTAAAAAGGGACAAAAGTTGTTAACAAAATTTTGTGGACTTTTGTCCGGGGGGGTTTCTTGTTCGTTCTTTATAGAAGCTATATTAGGGCATTGAGGATATAGTTGGTTAAAGCGGTTAGGATTTCAAGAAGGGCGTCACATACTGCCACTAAAATGTTTGGGGAGCACCCCCGGACCTATTGTTAATTCCCTAGGGTATTGGGATGTCAGAACTTGTGATGAACTTGTCATATCTCACATTACGTTACCGCAAAGGTATTAGTCCTTGTTAAATTTCGATATCTCACGTTACCTATCAGTTTCAATCATTTGTCGTAAAGCCATTATAGCTACTTTAAAAGGGTAAAAATAGGTTAAATGCGTTTTCTTGGGAAACGTAGTTTGAGAATTTCACGGTGTATTTTACTAATGGAGAGGTTATAAGAAAGTTAAATGGGACAGGAAAGTTTGTGTGTTAATATGAGCGGTATGGCAGAGCAAAATAGCATGAACTTTGCGTTTTTTTCTATTGAGTTGTGGTTACACACACCTTGGGTTTGGGGCCTTCCCAAGGGTTAATGGCTTGGGTTCGGTTTATCTCAGGTTTCATCTTACTCTTGGGGATGCGGTTACACAGTAAAAGACTCCCCAGGGTAAAATATAATAAGATATGAGTTCACTAACACTGCAGTTTACGCGCGAAAACGTACAGATCGACATGGATGACACGAATCGAGATCTTGTAAGTATAATTTCAGTCATTCTCCTGCTTATCATTCGATAAATATAACAATCCGGCAGTTTTTTTTTGCGAGAAGACACCGAAGAAGACGCCTTCAACTACGCTATCTTCAAGGTTTGTCGGCGTTTTATTTACATTTAGGAGCTCGCCACGAACTTGCTCGCCGCCAAGGAGGGCTTGGGTATTTCCACGACCACAGAATTGGTTTCAGCAACTTCTAAATAACAATGCACTCGATCACTGGTGGAAAGAAAACTTTAGAGTTACAAGTAAGCGTGCAATTAACCAAGCGTATCAGAGGTCAACCCAGAGAGCAGCAGCAGGCGATTTCCTGTATTAGCTACGTTCTGCATTATGATTGGCCAAGCGGTTTGATTGTGCAATAGTATGGTAAACATGTCATAGTTGTGTTGATTTTTTGGCTTATAATGATGACGGTTGAATGGAATTGCGGCAAGCCTTCAATGGCTTAAATTTTTGCGTCTTTTGCGTACTGTTACATAATGAAACTGTAATAGCAATTATTAATTGTTTTAAAATAGCACAAAAGCGAAAGTACACGGGTCAGCCAATACTATGCTACCGGTGCCAAGTGCAGGTTCAATCAAATTAGTTGCAACCTGTAGGTAAACGAACTTAAAATATTCACCTTTATACGGACTTCTATTTTATGAAAGGGGTCAATCCGGCAATTTTTTTTTAGTCATATGGGAAGTTTAACTGAGTCAGAGGCTGTCCTATTCAGTACATTTGATAGCTGCGTGGAGCTAATTAACACCACTCTTATTACTAATCACGTTAAAAGTGACATCAAATATTCTAGATATGACTTGTTCTCAAAAGAACATGCTATTTTGCTCTGCCTTTTAAGTCGCTTAGCGAGTGACAACCGGAAATATCGTGAAAAGAAAAATTGGTAAGAATATTCTGCTCCCGGAGGGGGGGGGGGGGGGGGGGGGGGAATCCTATAAGTCGTCAAGCGGAGGTGCTCGTCAGGAAAAAAAGTGAAACCCTGAACACACTAAAAGATACCATTTTCTGGGAAAATGAGTTTTTTTTTAATCATATATTCTAAAAGATACCTAGATCCCCTAATTTTAACCCCTAAAAGATACGACGAGCACCCCCACCCAACCACATATGCGAGTCCTCCTCCGGGGTTCTGCTATACGTTGTCTACCCGGTATGATGAACAGCGAGGAGCGATTTTTTATGTATTATGTCGAATGTTAAAGTGAAATCTCGTGAAAAGAGTTAATTTTACGATTCGTTTAAAGTCAACTCGCTTAAAGTTAAACGAGTCAACTTTTCGCGCTCGACGAAGCTGAGAAATCTCACGCTGTATTTTTGTTCGCTTTTTGAGTTGTAATCTTTGTCTGCTTTTCCAATAGTTATTAAATATTTAGGTGTCATGATTATGCAATAGTATGCAAGAGAGGGTAGATTTTGCTTATTCAGCTAACTAAAAATGTTTCGGTTTGATTATGCAAGAGTATGGATTTCGGTTTTGTGCTATTTTAAAACAATTAATCATTGCTATTACAGTTTGATTATGCAACAGTACGCAAAAGACGTAAAAATGTTCCTGATTTTGTTTATAAAAGTTATCAAGGAAGCATTTTAAGAAGCATTTTATAAGCGATTTCAGCGTGTTTATTTTTTTAAGAGAGATTTTGTCTCTATTTGACAAAAAGACAATGTATTGTTTCAGTGGCAAGTAAGAGAGAGAAAACGTTCTTGGCGTATAAAGTCTATAAAAAGAAGACGAATATCAATTGCGTGTCGTACTGATAACATTGAAATCCTAAAGCGGACAAGAGAGTTACCTTAGAGTGCTCAACGTAGCTTGATTGCATTGAAATCCTGACACAAGAGAGTTGCCTTCGAGCGCCCAACGTAGCTCTATTAGCAAAGAATATAGCACACTTAAAGCAAGAAAAAATATATTTAAATCTATTATTTCGTTAAACAAAATTATCAATTGTTTGTAATGGTTGCTTTTAATGGTTCAGGTGCTATAGATTCAGTTTTACTACTAGAAAGTAGGTTATCTGAATTAAATAGAATTGCTCTTGATGTTGGAGGAGGTGGCGATTGTTTTTTTCGTGCCGTATCACATCAATTGTATGGCGATGCTACGAACCATTTTTATATACGTAGTCTTGGCATTGAATATTTAGTATATAACCCAGAACAGTTTATAGAGAGTAATACTGAACACTCTTGGCAAGAATATTTGAATAATATGTCATGTCAAGGAACATGGGCTGATGCGATTATCATTCAAGCTGTGGCTAATTGTCTCAATTTATCAATTTATATTGTTGAATCAAATGAAACTTTTGCTCCTGTCACTCTTGTTGAAGCAGTAAATGCCACAAGAGCTTGTACAAACATTTATATTGGGCACATAGGTGAAATTCATTATGTGTCTACTGTAGAAAAAAGAAGTTGTCAATTAGCAAACAATGAAAATATTGGTGTTACTTTACTGCAAGAGAAAGTAAGTGATAGAACGAGAAAACAGAGAGTTTATATGAGAGATTATATGACAAACAAAAGAGCTTATGCGGAAGAAAAAGGAGGAATAGATAAAAACAAAAAACGTAGGACTTATAATAAAGAACACATGAAACTGAAAAGAGCTGATGTAAAACGTAAAATAGAAAATGCAAAAGAAAAAAATGAAAAACGTAGAGTTTATATGAAAGAATACATGAAAATTAAAAGAAGCGATGCACGATGTAAAGAAAAAACAGGGAAAAAAATTCTTGAAAAAAAGAAAGACTGAACAGGGAAGAAAAGTTAGAAGAGATAAAGAAAATTCAAGAACCGTCGTCTAAACAAGCGCATGTAGAAAATAGACAAGTGATTATAGAAGTAAACAGAAATGTTAAAAAAGCCAAAAAAAGGGGTAGCAATTTATATAAAACTGCAGTAGCTGCTGAAATTGAACTTAAAAATGGAGAAAAACAATGTGCGTTAAGAACTGACAGTCATCAATTACAATCAGAGAAAAAGGAAAGTAATGCAAGTTTTATGATAAATCAATTTCACAATAATATTAAATGTGGTCCAGAATACATATGTACGTGTTGTGACCAGTTGTGGTGTAAGTGTTCAGTAGTAAAATGTAATAGTAATAAATACAAAATATGTTCACAAAATATTGTTAATTCTTGTGTCACTGGGGTAAGAAGTGTTAATGATATTGAATGGATTTGTAGAACTTGTGACTCAAATCTAAAACAGGGAAAATTGCCTGTCTATTCTAAAGCAAATAAAATGACTTTCCCTTATAAGCCTGAGTTGTTAAATCTTACACCATTAGAAGAACGGTTAATATCCCCTCGTATTCCATTTATGCAAATCCGCGAACTACCAAGAGGTGGACAATTGTCTATTCATGGAAATATTGTCAATGTACCAAGTGATGTAAATTCAACTGTTCATTTTCTGCCAAGGCCTATAAACGAATCTCAGACAATTCCAATAAAATTGAAAAGGCGTTTGAGCTACAAACATCATTATAAGTTTCAAAATGTTAGACCTATAAAAGTTTTAAAAGCAGCTAAATATCTCGTAGAGACGAGTGATTTATTTAAAAGTGAAGGCATAGAAGTGCAAAATACATTGTGCCACATTGTGCTAAAAAAATCGCTCTATAGCAACGCATCTAACTTACAAGTTCAATCATGCTCTTTTTACACTACTCTTAAGAAATTTACTCAGAAAACCCCACCGTCTCACTAACAGCCTATCTGCACCCTATTTCCTATTTTTTTTCTATAATCCAAAACATAGCCATAAAATTAAATCAAATAAATTGCCGCTTTTATACTCTATATTGTTTAACACTCAAAGAAAAGAAACTGCTCGTAGTCTAAACGAACGTCTCTGTAAGACGCTATTCTCTTCTAAACATCACATCTTTCTTACTTCACGAACGACCCTTACCCCCCCCCCCCACCCCTCCTCCAAGCACTCATGAAACGCACTCGAAGACCCCCAAAAAACAAGAAAATTTATCGCTTATCTCCACTTAGTAACAGTAACAATGACGCTCATGACAGCTGTTTCTTAATTATTACGCATCCAAGTAATAACTATTGTATAGTCATTCAGCAAGATTCAAAACTTTCCAACTGCAACAAAAACTGTATACTCGTCTACGAAATAACAATTTCATACAAACTAGAAGACGAACAGTCCAAAGCCATTTTCACCGCATATTGTTACCCATCATATCGCTACACCACCTGTCTTTTTAAAAACATGTCACTCAAGTTTTATCATTAAAAGCACTTTCATCAGATCTCCTTCCGCTCGCCTGAAACGCTTAACAAAATAACGCCTATTCTGCAGGCTACGCATTCCACTCTACAACTACGGCCAGTATATCCTAGTGTTACTACCAATTTGCCTTACCGCAGTTACAAGGTCATTACAGTTACATGAAAACCATGCTTTAATAATAATCAATAAATGCGATGTCGATTTAACATATCCAAACAAGCGTGTGCAGAGAAATATCACTTTTTCTCCCCTCGCGCTCCCCGCTCATCTCGCGCTTCGCAATCGTCTGTCGCGTTCACCTGAAAAGCTTAAAAAAAAATAACGCCTCTTCTGCTCGCCTTAATCTATTGAGATCCCTTGAATACAAACACACAACAACATTAAATCATTCCTTCAACAACCATTGACAAGTACCTAATTATTCCATTTAAAACAAAGATAAACCGGTAATCTTAAACCGGAAAACGCGTAGATACTTCGGCCCACCCACAAATAAACAACTTTCCAAAAAATATTATACATCACAAAGCATTTAATAAACCCATTTAAACATTCTCCAATTTCTTAGCACAAAAAAAAAAGTAATGCGAAAACGTTATTATAGTTAGCATATTGACTAACTATAACATGCCATATGTGCAATCTGAACCTTCATCTTTCACGCAATCGGCAAACCCTATTATCGCAAAAATTGACATACGCTGTTCTGACAACTAACCAACACCACAGCTGCCCTTAAAATAACAAATAAGTGGCTACAAGTATAAACGCAATGAAACTTCAGCACGCTTCGAACATAAATTCACCTTTCGCGCTCTTTAAAGTCTATATAATATTATTGATTAGTTGGATACTTAAGGATTACAAAACAGGTGTCATGTGCGTCATGCCTTCCACGAGCCATTGTAGTCCAAGTATATCTGCTGCCTACTGTGTAGGGAGGGGGAGGGAGGGGGGAGAGAGCGGGAAGTGTGGTGTGTGAAGTAAGAAAAATCTCATTTTTAGAACACAATCGCCTGTTACAGAGATCTTCCTTTAGACTACCAGAACTTTGTTTTCTTTCAGTGGTAAAAAACATAGAGTGTAAAAGTGCCAATTTATTTGATTTAATTTCGTAATCATATTATTGGAGAGGGAGATTGCCGGCTCTGAATCGCCGCAACACCGCCAAAATATATTACAGAACACCGCATCACTGCAAGAAAATTCGACAACACACCGTCACCGCAATATATCTTTTTGTCAAGTTACCACCAGCAGAGTATTTAAGATTAACTAGACAGTATTCTACATAATGGTACGTGCTTTTCAAAAATACAGTCCCGACCTCTATTAAGCGGCCACCTATTAAGCGGCCACCCTCCATTAAGCAGCCACTTTCCAAAGTCCCGATTTATTTGTCAGTAAACTGCTGTATTTGATACCTCTATTCAACGGCCACCTCTTTTAAGCGGCCACGGCCATCTTTTTGCTCTCGCAAGTGCATTATTTATATGGTTTTTTATCTCCATTAAGCGGCCAGCAAATTATCTTTCCAAGCGAAATAGTGACAGATTATATAAGGTGATAACTGATAACAACAAGAAAGCAACAACTGCAACTAAATCTCCACTATAACAAATCACAAGCCGCGTGCACGTGCAAACTTTTCACATCCGGCGCTATACAAACATAACAATGGCCAACAGTAGATCGAGCTGTCCCACTATTTTGTTACAACCAAAATCTGTACAGGAAAACCTTACTACCACTGTACTGAAAATCTACAAAAATCCTTGCTCCTCAAGTTTTGATTTTAACCATTGAATTAAGAACTCGTCTCCTGTGAAGCAGTACTCCCATGGAATTTCTAAACCATAGCCGGCCCCTCTGTTTACGCGCTCGCCTTTCACAACAGCTCTTCCTTTGTACCTTTCCACTTGATGTTTTGTTACAATGAATTTTGGATTTATCTTAATATATGTTCACTTTTTAAAACCATTTTGCTATATAGAGTCAATAAAATCATGTTTACTGCCATTCCTATCCAATTTATATCGTACCTCTATTAAGCGGCCAACCTCTATTAAGCGGCCACCCTGGAAAATTGAGAAGATATTGTGTGGTAGTTTGAATAATAACAAATTGCGCATGTTTGTTTAAATGAAGATCAATTGCGATTTAAGTAAATTTCTTTTCGGAAGTATCGTTTCAATTGCTTAGTTTAAAATTCTTTCCGCTTCATTTCGTGTTGTTGTGGATCAGTGGGTAAGTGTATTTCCGGTATGATGTCGTTCGTAAGTATTGAACACATATTTGGTACTTAGCGATCGGTCTGCTATAAACCTCAAAATATAGTGTTCACAATGTCTTCTTAACGACTCCCGCGGACACGACCGCAATAAAATTTCGTAAAATATTCTATTAATATCCAAGTCTTATGCGATACTCATATATTGGAATACACATGCTCTGTCAAAATTACTACCTATTCCATTCAAAACAAATTACTAGAACTGCGCCCATAGCAAACGTGACCGAAAAATGACCACGTGTTCACCATTTTCCCGCCATTTTCACGTCAGCGAGAAAACTCTGCAGTTCTCTCAAAATTACTACCTATGCCAGTATGTAATATGGGGGTGGAAGGACTGCACGACTCTTACGTCATGCTTTAAATGCCATTTGCTCCTTCTATATGTTTTGACTGTAGAGTGTAGACTGAATTTTAAAACCTTTCAAAAGCCGCGTGCAGCAGACTAGAGGTCAAGTCTGTCCGTTGTAGCTTCCCGTGGCCCCGTGGTGTCGCGCTTGTAGATTTTGACCTCATTTTAGCTTCCTTTTTTGCCTGGCGGTTGTGTGTTGTTTTCGATTAGTATTGGCATGTAGATTTTTATATAGGAAAGCTTTGAATTTCTCTAACTTTTCTCTCTGAAATACCAGACATAACAGGATCTCAAATGATCTGTTGGCCATAAATGTCTTTCCTGCTATTTATGTCACGCTGGGCCTACCTATTTTAATTTTCATGATCCAATGTTTATAGCACATAGAGTTGTAGCTTAATAAGCTATTCAACTTGCAGAAATTTGAAGTTTGTCTCAGTCAACGCTCTAATTTTAGCTTCCTTTCGCTACGCTTTATATCTCTGTGCAGCTCGCTGCCAGTTTATCCTAAAACCTCCGTTGTCAATACAGTCTGGCGAGTGCTTTGTTTACGCCACTATTGATCACTATTTCATTCAGACAAGACCATGGTTTCGGTTCACCTCTCGCACCTCGTCAGTTGCCGGGTATGTATTTGCTAGTTGCTACCTTTTTAGCAACGCATATTTTTGTTGAGAACGGTCAAACCATTCTGCTCGACATAATTTTCTAACGTGTATTTCTTTGGAAAGCATTATTTGAAAATTTTAGCACTTTCTTCTCTTGGCTGAATTGAGAATATTTCTAAATGTGAACGCTTTCGTTTAAATATCGGAGAAATAATGGGATAAACGAAGCACACTCGCCAGACTGTCAAAATTGACAACGGAGCGAGCTCCACACTGCTATAGAGCGTAACGAAAGGAAGCTAAAATTACAATCTTGACTGAGGTAAACTTCAACTCACTACAAGTTGAATAGCTTATTAAGCTACAACTCTCTCTGCTATAAAGCTTAGATCATGAAAATTTAAATCCTGCAAAGACAAATCTAAAATAGCTGGGCCCAGCGTGACATAAATAGCAGGAAAGACATTCATGGACAACAGATCATTTCAGTCTGTCATTTCAGATTCTGTCATGTCCGGTATTTCAGACAGTAAACTTAGAGAAGTTCAAACCTTTCCTACATAAAAATCTACGTGCCAATACTTACACACAACCGCCAGGCAAAAAAGGACGCTAAAATGAGCTCAAAATCTACAAGCGCGACACCACAGAAAACTACAACCGACAGACAGAGACTTGACCTGTAGTCCGTTCCACGCGGCTTTTGAAACGTTTTAAAATTCAGTCTACACTCTACAGTCACTAAAATCCTCCTTAATAAACAGCTAAATGTAGAATACCCGTTCAAAACATCTAGAAGGAACAAATGGCATTAAAATCATGAGCCATTTTACACTCTCGTAACTCCCGTCTTGCTTTTGATTATGCAGCTTCGATTTCACATCTAATTTATTACACCCAGGTTTTTTAGGTGTCCGATGGGCACGTGACCAGCCGATGCCAGGGCCTTTTCCCGCCGCCCCTCTCTCGAACGGAAAAGCCCTGGGAACCAGGTTGCATAGTTTGTTGTAAAACCAGAGAAACAAAACATCCAAGAACTGACATTGTAGTCCATTCATCAAGACCGAGTCTATTCATCAACGTCACTAAAAAGCTAGCGAGAACACAAACAAAAACTCAATAACAGAATTCATATCAACATAATCAGCACCCTTTACCCAAACACCAAGTGACATTACCACACGACCCACACCATCACTCTCCGACACTTCTACGTTTGGGTCTTGAAAAACTGGAGCACTGATAACAGCAGATCCCCCAATGCTGTACAAAAAAGTTGTTAACAGAGGGACACAGGTTCTCCCCCTTTTGCAAAATAAAAAGAATAATAATAATCAAAAGTAAACACAAATGGCTACTAAAATAAAACTACGCCCATTTCATGAACACAAATTTCTATTGGCTGATTTGCATCATATAATGTTTGCATGTACCTATTTAAAGAACACTTGTTCTAAAGGTGCCCTACAACAGCATCTTTACCAAATAAAAAAAAAAAGAACAAGAATTGGAAAACTTGAGTTCCTTTGATAGGTAAATATAGTCAAAAACAAAACCCCACCTAATACCTTTCACAACAAACATTCTTTTCTTTAATAACCTTGCATTATAACGCATTAACGAGATGGCTTTAAGAGCCCTTTGATTTATTTAATTTTCTTTTCTGTGTTACAATTATAGAGGAATAAAACTTGAATATTTTCGTTGTGTCTGATTGCGAGATGTTTTATGAAATGGTCACGTTGTGTTAATAGAGACCTTAAGCAACGACGACGAGTTGGACGACGACGACGAGTAGAATTGCTGAAGGAATGGGCCGAGGACGTCGTTCACGGTGGGAAAACTAAAATGTTAAGCGCGCGCTTGGACGTGGACGAGGACATGTAACGATACAGTGCTCATTTTTTCGTGAAAATCGAGAAACAGTCCAATAATTTTATCATGTCTTCTTTTCACGAGGTCCAAAACCTACTTCTTTTGAGTTATGACGACGGTATTCTAGATAAAGATGAGTTTTGCTACTACATGAGCAAATATTTACATCAAAATATAAGCTAATTTTTCGGAAAATTACACTCTAAAATGACCTTAACGGCTTGAAAATTTACGGCCTAAAACAAATGTAAAAGATTACATATAGGTCGGAATTAAGGAAATCGCTTTGTAAGTTCTCGATTTCACCGTCTTAACTTAAATGTTTTGCTGACAAGATGCAAATCCCTCAAAGCCCGAATTTTGACTGTTTGCAAATTTTTATATTTCAAAATCGCACTAAGATGCAATATCGTGCAAAGATGGGAGGCTAGAGAATATCTAACTTTTCATTCCAAAAGCCAAACATAAACTTTCTTCCTAAGCACGATGAAAATACATAAATTTAAACTCACGCTCTCTTGACGTTCGGCCAGGACGGCAAAGATGGCGTTTTCACGTTCTGAACTTCATGTGGACGACGAGTGAAGCATGCGCCGTAGCGCGCTAAGCGACATTTTCACTTCCGGTCGTCGTCCTGAGGGCTTGTCGTCGACCTTGCTTAAGGTCCCTAATGAAAGAAAGGTTTCAAATTACTTTTGACATTATGCAAATTGCGAAAATTTCTTACCACAACTGAAAAAGTATATTTGATTGAAACGGCTAAATTTGTTTTTCTCCTCCAGAATTATCAATTCTGTCGTTAACTTTGATTAAATTGACAAGTTATATTCACTTTTTTATTATGATAATGGCGGGAATATGTCAAAACTTTCAATTCCAAAAGTTGTTTTGACCCCGGGTCTGGAGCAGGCAAAATAAACAAAAGATTCACGGCTTCAAGTGTCGGAAACACAAACCAGTTACAAAGATAAATTTAGCTAGATACAAGATAACTCAAACTAATAACAACCAACAGGGAATATAGATATAGGCCTTTTTTTTAAATTAAGAGCGGTAAGTATATTAAACTGAATAGGCTTGGATTTGTATAAATACATATGGGTAGCCCAGTTTACGCTCATAAAGCGTCCAGTTCTTTATGGAAGCAGTTGCTCGATATTCGAACCTTCGTTTTCTTGTTTTACAGTTCTCAACTAGAGAAATTCATGTGCACACTTATTCAAACAATACTAGAAGAACCAGTTAACCTACGGAAACACTTCAATATCACAAGATATAACTTCCAACATGAGTAATTGTGGCCTCTTGTTCAAAGCCTCTTGTCACAGTTTTTTAACACTCTTCCCTTTCCTACTTTTATTTAATGTATAGATTTCACCCGTGTGTCAAACTTTTACACATTCCAAAGACATTAAACGATTTTGCCTCGTTGGCACTTGCCGGAAGGCACAACTAGTAAATAAATAAATAAATAAATAACCTTTTTTAGCTTCAGTAAGTATAGCACAAGTGCTAGTGGGGCTGAGCATTTAAATAACAGAAACAAATATTTCAAATTGAACATAACAAGGAATCCCAACTAGCAGGAGACAAACCAGTTGGCTGTTTACAAACTTGGCCGAAGAATTTTAATTTAATTCTTAGGTGAAAGAACTCCAGCTAGAGGTCAAGTGGGAGTAAAACACGGAATCTCTGCGTTTTAAGTTCGGCACCCAGACCACTCGACCACGCTGCCTTTTGTAGGTATTATATCCTTTGATGAAAACATCTTTCGCAACGGTTATTCTATAAAATCCCGGTTATAACACGTTTTTGGAGGCAATATGAAGAATTGGCCTTTAATTTATTTACACCCTGACATCGTTCTGTTTCACTCACTAGCTATATTTTTACTTTACCATTGCAGCTCAGTCTGAAGTCCCTCGCACGGAAGGCTTTCTTGAAATTGGATAAACGATCAGGCTTTAATCTGCTCCAGGCGGCTGTCTTTGAAGGAGACCATAATATTGTTTACAAAGCATATCCCTTTCTCGCTAACTTTGTTAAAGAGATGACCTTTGAAACAACGGGAGACAAAGCTAAGTTATTCCCTGGAAAGACTGCCGTTGAAATTCTTTCAAATCTGAAAGGAAAAGGACAGGGTCATGCTAAAATTGACAAATTTTATCTGGAGCAAGTTGAACTGATTAACAAATTTAATCTGGAAGAAGTTGGAAAATATCACACATTAATAGAGCTGCACCGGTGTGTTAGAAGAAACAATGATGATGATGGTGCGGAAAAGGCGGTTGAGCTTGTATTAAATGACTTTGTGGATGTAAATACCCCATTATGTAATGGGACACCTTTATTGTGGGCGAGTCCATCGTCAAGTTTGCTTTTGATGAAGACCCTCATTGATCTTGGCGCCGACGTTAATGCACAAGGAACTGATGACAAAGAGACACCTTTGAAGTTGGCGGCACATTGTAACAACTTTATGGCCGCGCACCTGCTTTTGGAGAATGGAGCTGATCCGAATATTCAATGTGTGCATGAAAGCACAGCACTGTTATGCTCAGTGTTAAAGGGTCATGAAAATCTTGTCAAATTGTTACTGGAAAATAACGCGGATGCGAATATACAAAATGCTAATGGAAACACACCACTGCACTGCTCAGTGTTCAAGGGTCATAAAAATCTTGTCAAATTGTTACTGGAAAATAACGCGGATGCGAATATACAAAATGCTAATGGAAACACACCACTGCACTGCTCAGTGTTCAAGGGTCATAAAAATCTTGTCAAATTGTTACTGGAAAATAACGCGGATGCGAATATACAAAATACTGATGGAAATGCACCACTCCATCGTTCTGCTCATCAAGAGTCAAGAAGCAACATCAACCAGCGGAACAAGAAAGGTATAACTCCTCTATATGTTGCAGTACAGAACAAACATGAACAGCTTATTAAACTTTTGCTTGAAAGCAATGCTGATGTAAGTATGAAATACCAGCAGTACCCTATACTTTACCTACATTTAGGTCATTTTCTCTTTTGGCCCAAGTGGACTTATATAGTAGTAAAGAAAAATTTACTGGGTTTATTCCAGAAGAAATGGAAAACGGAACTCCTTGAAGATTTTGGAACTGTTGTCGAATCTGGGTGGGGAAAGAATCCACCTGAGAACAAAAGCTTTGCGAAAATACAAAAAAAAGTAGATGCTATGTTCCCACAAATACCCGGCAATACTCTTGTTCATGTTGCAAGCAGAAATGACAACACCGAGATAATAGACCTGCTTGTTAAGTACGGAGCAGACGTTAACGCTCGCGATGCAGAAGGATTCACTCCTCTGCATGTGGCAGCGATCCATGGTAACATGCAAGTTGTCAAAAAGCTTGTTGATCTCGAAGCTGACGTCAACCTATCCACAGCCGATGGAAAAGATGCAGTTGATTTGGCTCACTTAAATGAAGAAGCGGAGATTGAAGAGTATCTCAAGTCAAAGATGGCCGCTTCATCGCAAAGAACCAAGGAACAAGAGGTTGATCAAGGTGCTACATGTAAGAGTATGTAATCGCAAATATCCATTCCATTCTGCTTTATAGCTGTGTATCTTTGGTTCTGACTGTTTCTTTTCCGAGAACCTTGACATTTATTTATTTTTCTGGAACTCTGATGTAAAAACTTCAAAGCTGGCTTTTCATTAAGGATGTAGTATTGCGTATTTTTATGAAGCCAGCACGAGGCAAAAGAAAATAACAAGTTAGTGTAAAATCCCGGTTATAAGCCCTGGGCTTATACAACTTCGTAAGGGTTTTTTGGCTGGCAAGGAAAAAATATTGTGATAAATAAGCGTTGTTTTAATTAGTTTATTAGGTGCGTAGTTTGTAAACAATTACTGTTAAGGAACTCTGATGTGCTTATATATAAGAAGGGGTACAACCGAAACAATGTTTTGTTACCAAAATGATAAGCCTATAACGAGGGGGGGGGGGGGGGGGGGGGGGGGGGGGGGCTTATAATCGGGATTTTAATTTTAAATTTTTTAGAATTTTCCCGCACAGTTGCAACTGTTTAGGATAAAGCGACCTGCGGATCAGTCAGCTAGTAAGCATGTTGTATTGTTATTCGACGTAGTATTCTGGAGTGCAAATACGCATCAAAACGAATGCAAATATGACACGTTGTTACACTTTTTCGAGACTCGTAAAAATACTCAAACGTTCTACACAACTTCACGCTGAATAACCTTTATTTATTACATTGCGTTATAGGCGGTTAGTTTCTGTGAAACAAAATTGGTTTACACTGCCTTCACGAACAACGTCAACATATTAAGAGAACGCGTAGTGATCGACTGGGTAAAAAGTACGAATTTATCCAGGTTTTAGTTCGTTCACAGCTGCTAGTATATGCGTCCGACATTGATGTACAGCCTTGGTTCAAAACCATGGCGCGGACAAAAAATATGAACAACGTACAGAAGATTTCTTTTCCAGAACTTTATATTTGTTCCTTAATTTTTTTTGTAAAGGAAGTACACCTTTACGAAATGGTATAGTTATCCGTAATATTAAAGTGCTGTTTTAATATCATATCGTCTATATACAAGCGACGATGTTTGACGCAAGAGTAGCCTATAAGCACGGTTTGTTCGTCGAATGAGCAAAATGTGATGTTGTACCGTGGTACGAGTTACCTGTTTGTGGTCATTGTATATAGAGACCTTCAGAGTACACTCTGACAGGTATTGTACCGTGGTACGAGTTACCTGTTTGTAGTCATTGTATATAGAGACCTTCAGAGCACACTCTGACAGATATTGTACCGTGGTATTAGTTACCTGTTTGTAGTCATTGTATATTATAGAGAGCTTAAGCAACCACAACGGTGACGGCAGCGAGAACGACACAAAACAATAGGTTTAATGAGCAAAAACAATGCCTCTGCACGTGTTGCACGTGCGTTTTACATTTTGGTACATTTCTTTGCCGTTCCCTGCAAAGCAACAACGTCAAATGATCAAATTATAGGTTTTGTGGAGAACGTGAACACGCGGCGGTTAATTTTCCTTTCTCCATTTGAACTGGTAAGCCATTCCTTCAAATTTAGCTCCTGGACAATCCAAACACATGAGACAAACTTAAATTGGAACAACTGCAAAGTAGTTCAAAAAAGCGCGAATCCTTTTTTCAAGTGACGTTTTTCATGGCGTTGCCGTCGTCGTTGCTTAAACTCTCACACTCTCACACCTTCAGAGCACACTCAGACAGATCAACAACCTCGTCCCCATGGTGTTCTCCGCTTTCAAAAATGGCGGAGCGAGTGGAGAAAGCCCTGGACACTGGCTACCAAAATACTCCAATAATCGCTTGTCACGTGACACACGATAAATTGCCGTCTTTGGAGGTCATTTCCAGCCATTGGCAGTCAAATTTGTTTTACTGCAATCTGGAACCCTGTTTTAAGCGAAAAAAGACATTCTATTATGTTCAACTCGCAACATAATACTACACAATTCTCGGAGTTTTTTGGCAGTCTTCTTTTTCAGCAGTTTCTCGCCCGATCGCCATTTTTAAAGCGGAGAAGGTCCTGGGGCCGAGGTTAAGAGATCAAACATTGATGATTCGTACCTTAGTTCAGTTTCGTTTTAAAGTTATGAAATTCTTTTTTTGGATCGTATTGTACGTAGAGGCGACTTTCCCGTAAGCGATCCCTTTCCCAGCTCCTGAAGAGAAAAACTTGTAAACTTGTAAATCTAAACTGACACAATGTTTGCCTGAGAAATGTTTTAAACTTGATATTAAGCCCCGTCTACACGAGCAATTTTTATGTGACAACTGTACGTGGCAATTTTTATTTGCCCGTGTAGATGATCGACAAATATTTGTTGTTAATTTGAGTCAGTAATAATTTCGCACAGCGGAGATGCCCATGGAATAAAGGCTAGGGTACAAAGCAAGATGGCGAAAATCACTAGAAGAAGACTGGGACTGGGGATTAGGGACTGGGTTCTACAGATGACGTCGATATAATTGTCACATTTTATGTGGCGTCTCGTCCACACGGACAATTATCGGTATGTGGCAATTTTTATTTGCCACATAAAAACTAGACTTACAAGGTTTGCATCGGGCATTAAAACATTTAGGGTCAAAATCTTATGATTTACTGTTTTAATATAAATGATAGCACATGCCACATATTAAGGTTTCTTTCTATGCTAAATTATTTTTTGTTCAACATAAAGGATTCGTACAGTCCTTCTCTCTTTCGTTTGCCGGTTTTGCGTTCGGTTGTCAGTCATCTTGTCGTTCGGTGCTGTGGTACCACGGTTTGAAACGTGTGGTAGAGTTTATTTGGCATATAAATCCTTAATTTCATCGTAAGTTTACCTATCTCTCGTGCGCATATTTATTACTTCGGGAATGTTTGGCTATAAATTAATCTCTCTACCAGGTCTGTTCACTGTGCCCCTGACGAGAATGACAGACCTTCTGAGCAGATATTGAATTTTCCATATTATCAATCTATGTTGTCTGTTAATAAGTTTTTAGTGAGCTCACTAAAGTGCATATTTATGAATTTTAATGTTTAGGTAAAACTGATTATTTCAAAACTCAAAATTTATCACCAAATTATTCCGTTTTCGTTCGACTTTTAGCTTCTTTTTGTTTTTCCATTTTAGTTTTAAGTTTTCAATTTTAAGTTTGACTTTTTGGTGTTTTTTACGGTTACGTTCAGTCCTTCTCTCTTTCGCTTGCTTGTTTTTGCGTTCGGTTGTCGGTCATCTTGTCGTTCGGTGATTCGTGGGTTCAGTTGAACTGTCAAATGTTCCCTGATGTTCTGTGCGTCATTTTGGCTGTCGTTCCGTTCGTTGATTCTCGGTTTTCGACTTTGGGTTGAGCTGTTCGTATCTGTTACATTTTACAAAATCAAAGTGGGACCTTGTCACCTTTTGGTGTTTTACGGATTGGCACAAGCGAATTATTTCGCCCACTACTCCAAACTTTTATAAACTAATTAAAGGTTTGCATCGGGCATTAAAACATTTAGGGTCAAAATCTTATGATTTACTGTTTTAATATAAATGATAGCACATGCCACATATTAAGGTTTCTTTCTATGCTAAATTATTTTTTGTTCAACATAAAGGATTCGTACAGTCCTTCTCTCTTTCGTTTGCCGGTTTTGCGTTCGGTTGTCGGTCATCTTGTCGTTCGGTGATTCATGGGTTCAGTTGAACTGTCAATTGTTCCCTGATGTTCTGTGCGTCATTTTGGCTGTCGTTCCGTTTGTTGATTCTCGGTTTTCGATTTTGAGTTGAGCTGTTCGTGTCTGTTATTTTTTACATAAACAAAGTTGGACCTTTTGTTGTAAGTTACGGTTTGGCGCAAACAAACTATTCCGCCCATTAGTCCAAACATTTTAAATTAAAGGTTTGCAACAGGTATTAAAACATTTAGGGTGAAACTCTAATGTTTTAATATAAATGTTAACTTAAGCCACATTTTAAGGGCTCTTTCTTTGTCACTATTCTTTTTCTTCTAGCACAAGGGATTCGTTCAGTCCTTCTCTTTGTTGCTTGCGGGTTTTTACGTTCGGGTGGCGGCCGCCTTGTCGTTCGGAGATTCATAGTTTCAGCTGTCCTTTCAGTTGTGCTCTGTTTTTCGGTGCGTCATTTTGGTTGCTCTTCCGTTCGTTCATTCTCGGTTTGTGATTTTAGGTTGGGCTGTTCGTGTCTTTTGCTTTATATACAAAAAAACATTTGGGTCTGAAGTTTTTTGCCCACGGAATCACGGCATCAGTCAAAGGAGAAAGCTCAAATCATCTTCAATGCCAAGTCACTTTAAGGTAAAAGACTTGTTTTACCATAAAAATAAACTACATAGATTGATATCAATCAGCTCAGACAAAAAAAAATTGGGCCAGCTGTGGTACCACGGTTTGAAACGTGTGGTAGAGAGTTTACCGAATTTATTTGGCAAATAATTCCTTAATTTCATCGTAAGTTTACCTATCTCTCGTGCGCATATTTATTACTTCGTGAGTGTTTGGCTTTAAATTAATCTCTCTACCGGGTCTGTTCACTGTGCCCCTGACGAGAATGACAGACCTTCTGAGCAGATATAAATTTTCCATATTATCAATCTATGTTGTCTGTTAATAAGTTTTTAGTGAGCTCACTAAAGTGCATATTTATGAATTTTAATGTTTAGGTAAAACTGATTATTTCAAAACTCAAAATTAATTTTATCACCAAATTATTCCGTTTTCGTTCAACTTTTAGCTTCTTTCTGTTTTTCCATTTTAGTTTTAAGTTTTCAATTTTAAGTTTGACGTTTTGGTTTTTTTTTTTTTTACGGTTACGTTCAGTCCTTCTTTCTTTCGCTTGCTGGTTTTTGCGTTCGGTTGTCGGTCATCTTGTCGTTCGGTGATTCATGGGTTCAGTTGAACTGTCAAATGTTCCCTGATGTTCTGTGCGTCATTTTGGCTGTCGTTCCGTTCGTTGATTCTCGGTTCTCGACTTTGGGTTGAGCTGTTCGTATCTGTTACATTTTACAAAAACAAAGTGGACCTTGTCACCTTTTGGTGTTTTTACGGATTGGCACAAGCGAATTATTTCGTCCACTACTCCAAACTTTCATAAACTAATTAAAGGTTTACATAGGGCATTAAATCATTCAGGGTCAAAATCTTATGAATTACTGTTTTAATATAAATGATAGCACATGCCACATATTAAGGTTTCTTTCTATGCTAAATTATTTGTTGTTTAACATAAAGGATTCGTACGGTCCTTCTCTCTTTCGTTTGCTGGTTTTGCGTTCGGTTGTCGGTCATCTTGTCGTTCGGTGATTCATGGGTGCAGTTGAACTTTCAATTGTTCCCTGATGTTCTGTGCGTCATTTTGGCTCTCGTTCCGTGCGGATTCTCGGTTTTCGATTTTGAGTTGAGCTGTTCGTGTCTGTTATTTTTTACATAAACAAAGTTGGACCTTTTGTTGTAAGTAGCGGTTTGGCGCAAACAAACTATTTCGCCCATTAGTCCAAACATTTTAAATGAAAGGTTTGCAACAGGTATTAAAACATTGAGGGTGGAACTCTAATGTTTTAATATAAATGTTAACTTAAGCCACATTTTAAGGGCTCTTTCTTTGTCACTTTTCTTTTTCTTCTAGCACAAGGGATTCGTTCAGTCCTTCTCTTTGTTGCTTGCGGGTTTTTACGTTCGGGTGGCGGCCGCCTTGTCGTTCGGAGATTCATAGTTTCAGCTGTCCTTTCAGTTGTGCTCTGTTTTTCGGTGCGTCAGTTTGGTTGCTCTTCCGTTCGTTCATTCTCGGTTTGTGATTTTAGGTTGGGCTGTTCGTGTCTTTTGCTTTATATACAAAAAAAAAAACAGTAATAATTTCGCACAGCGGAGATGCCCATGGAATAAAGGCTAGGGTACAAAGCAAGATGGCGAAAGTCACTAGAATTAGAGACTGGGACTGGGGATTAGGGACTGGGTTCTACAGATGACGTCAATATAATTGTCACATTTTATGTGGCGTCTCGTCCACACGGACAATTATCGGTCACGTGGCAATTTTTATTTGCCACATAAAAACTAACACGCCAGCTTTTCAGCAAATACAGTTGTCACATAAAAATTGGTCATTTTTCATCATCTACACGGGCAAATAAAAATTGCCACATAGAAAATTGCCAAATAAAAATTGCTCGTGTAGACGGGGCTTTATATGAAATGGTGGCTGAAGAGGGTCGCTTTGTGATTGGTTACTCAGACAGAGTGAACTGTATGTAACTAATGCAAACACCTTCAGTCTGTTTTATAGCATCTTTTAATACTCGTTTGTTTCAATGCAGTGAAAAACTGCGGACTGGAAGTTATGCTTTTCCACTTTAAAATAGCAAAGTACGAAATAGGCCATTTCCGAGTTGCTTTTTGTCTCGTTATCAGAGTGAGGCTTGGTGCGCAACCTTTCATGTGAAAATTAGTTTTATTTACATGTGAACGAAAACTAATTTTCATATGAAAGGTTGTGCACCAAGCCTCGCTTTGATAACGAGACAAAAAGCAACTCGGAAATGGCCTATTAATAAAGTAATGTATGCATTGCATAATAAATATATTAAATGGTCTTATTTACCATAGAAGTCCAAATTCAATACTGAATATAAAGGACTGCGCTAAATATTAAAAGATTATAATAAATATGCAATATGTGAACTAATAAATTTAATTAAGCAATAGAACACATTTTCTATGACTTTACCGGCGTATTAGAACCACGCGGGATGTTGGGAGAACACGAGAAAAGCTTGTAAACCACGAGCCGTAGGCGAGTGGTTTACAAGCTTTTCGAGTGTTCTCCCAACATCCCAAGTGGTTCTATTACGCCGGTAAAGTCATAGAAAATGTGTTCTATTGCTTTTATGAAATAACTATGAAAAGCGTTTGGAAAGAGAGAAATTTGTGGTAGTTTTGTGCCGATCAAGTAGCTTGTTCTCATAACATTCATCATATGACCGGGAAAACCAATCAGAGCCGCTGACAGAATGAACTTTACACGATGCCACTGACAAAGTCACGGGTTCAACGAAAGTGATGAAAAGTTTTAGCGCTTTGAAATTCGTCAGTTGGAATTTATCAGCTGAAAGAAGAAAATATATTCAATGATTCAAAAGTTCTTTGAATGGGAAATCCAGAAAATTGTGTCCGGAATCTGCCGCCGCAAACATGAATGTACGAGGAAAGTTTGAAAGCCTAAAATTTTTATGGCGTATGTTGGATTCAAAGATTGCCTTCTTGTCAAGAATTTTTCAATTGGAATAAAGGTTAGTTCCAGAAACTCAGCTTCTGAAAATGTTTTCGACTTTATCCACTTACTTTGAAGTGTACAATGAAGCCCGTACTTCTCTACATTTTAAGTTCTGAATGAAAACTAAGCTCATTGTTTTTTAAGCCTACAGTTGAATTGTTTGATCATTCCATGCAAATAATTTATTTAACCATAAACCTATAATTTTTGTTAGCTTCATTTTCTTCTTGCTAATTGATCATCCTTGCTTGGACACATAATCAGAATTTGAACTGCATCGGGTACAAAAGTATTCAATGAAAAAATCTCAAAAACAAAACACGATAAAGCGTAAGATAAATGGAATCGGCGTAAAATAATTATCCTAAACAACAAAGCTATAAGCTTAAGCCTTGCTTTTTAATTCCACTGTGAAAATCCGTCTTATTTAGAAGTTATCTTAGGGGCGGACCATTAGAAATCTTGGGAGGGGGGGTGACAATTACCAAAAAAAAAATCCTGCAAAGGAAAATTGTCTCAAAAAAAATTCCTGCAAACAGTTGACCATAAAAAAATAAAATCCTGCAAGCTAACCGGCTATATATACATATATTTATTTATTTATTTATTTATTTTAAACTGCCTCAAAGGTCTATCTGGTACATATACTGATATCTTAATTTAGTATACATGTATACTGAAACAGTGGATAGCATTGTTGGCGCGCTCGGATTGGCTACTGAAACTCGGAATATTCACCTCCCAGCAATTTGCGCGCGAAAATTGTAATCGTTAATTGACAGGAATAAATGAGTTAAAAAGCATCATTTTCGTTATATTATGTCACTGTTTCAGTATATATATCCACCACTACCCGGCACCTCCACTTCGGTGAATAGTTGTTAAATAACCAAAACCTTGTTTATGTACATATTTGAAAACACTGTAAACATCATGAAATATGTAACCTGCTCTACAGATTGTCCAACCGTCCCGATTTCGTCGAGATTACCCCGATTTTGCTTGAAAATCCCGAATCCCGACCAATATGTGATCGGGATAGGAAAAATCCCGATTTTGACATTCGGTTCTGTCATTTTCGTAACATTCTCGTAATACTTACTATACAAAAAGACGAAATTGCGTATACTTAACTCTGATATCCAGATAAACTAAAGAAACAGCAAGAAATATAAAATGAAATCGAGTACTTGTATGTGGAGCCACACAAAGAGACGCAAAGCGAAGAGAAGCCACATCAATTCGCCAAACATTTTTGACAGAAATTGTTGTCTCAGAACACTAGAAATGGAGTTTCAGAGCATCAAGATTTCAAAATTTTCTGGTGGGGCATGCCCCCACACCCCCCTAGCGGCTCGCGCCTTCGGCGCTCGACCACTCCATCTCAATTCTTATTTCTCCACATATTTTATGCAACGGTTCGACAGTCTGACTTGAATCTACTCTCCAGCGTTTAATACAAATCAAAGGCTCCTTAGAGCTAACCCGTGAATTTGAAATGCCAACATTTAACGCAATATTTCGGTAAGCTTATGTTTTCACTCTGTCACGGTTCAATATCTTTTTAAAAATTAAACGTAAGGATTTTTGACATCCGCAAAAAATAAAAATACCGTACATCACTTTCATAATGTTCAGTCCGAAGAAGAAAGAAAAAAAAAAAAAAAAAAAGAACGGCCCGAGCGAGATTCGAACCTGGGCCTTTCGTCTGTAAGTCCACGCTTTACACCACTCGACCACCGTGACCACAGATATAAAGCGGGATAAATTTTATTACCTGAAAATAGATAACCATCAAAACGCGTGTCGCAGTTGAAAATTCCTTTTAGATCGATTTTAACATTGCATTAAAGACTCCAAATGCGAAACATCTTTAAGCTTATTGTTGTTTGTATTCGTTTACATCAATTTAGTTATTGCTACGCTGGATTCACGCTGTTCTTGTTAGAGGGTGGCAAAGGGGTTATACGTGATGCGTGATTGCCCCAAAATTAACCGCGTGATGCGTGATTGTGTCCAAATTAACGGCGTGATGCGTGATCAGATAGCGCAGCGTGATGTGTGATTTGCTATTTCAGAAGCGCGTGACGCGTGATTTACCTTTTATTTTTCCGTGATACGTGAATACTTTCGACATTCTTTGAAAAACTAGAAAGCTTACATTCAAAGGACTCAACATAAAATTTTTAAATTGTCTAATTGAAGGTCGGTCCGGTCTTTTCTTGACCTTTGATCTTCGTGGTGGGTCCAGAGAATCCGTTCCTGGCACGGCGATGACAGAATCGAGAAGTAAGAAAATGCAATCAGAAAACTCGAAGCTCACAGGGTAGAAGAAACTTGTCCTAAGACGTTGCGCTACAACGCCAAAGCGCACTTGTCAGACCCGACGAAGAATTCAAGAAGGAAATTGGAACCATAAGAAAGCAGGCAACATGTCAGGCAGAACAGAAATTACTAGGAGCGCTAATCAAATTCCACCATCGTAACATTGATTCAAATCAAAGAAGAAGAGCGAGTAGGCTACTAAGCGAAGCTAAATATGTCAATCAGCCGCTCATCCGGGAGTCAAGAAATGTTTCTTCAAAGGAGAGAGAATTGAGAGAGAATTTAACTAACTTTTCAAAGGAAACTTTCGAGGAAAACATCAATAAATTCAAATAAAACCTACGGCTAAGAGGCTACCCTAACAATCTCATCGAGAAGGTGCTCTCAGAAGTAATATTCTCTGACAGAAAGTCAGCTCTCAAAGACAAAACAAAAGTTTGCAAAGAAATATTACCCAATACAACCTATGTGTACCAAACTTAAAACAGATCCTCATGGACAAATGGCATTTAATAGAATCGCAACCTTTACTAAGACAAATCTATAAAGAGCCTCCCCTTATTTCATACAAGAGAGGTAGATCTTTTATAAGATATACTAGTCAGGGCTAAACTGTAAAAGTCAAACCAGCAAAAAAAAAAAAAAAAACCGAGTGAACAAAGGTCAAAACAACCACACCACACGCTAGTGGGATTTGTGCTAGGCCCGTCAACACCCTTTATATCATTTTAAGATTCATGAATTAACATGCAATCCTTCCAAAAAAAATTGAATAAAATATCAATGCATTCAATAGGTAGGCCTACACCGACTCTACGTTGTTTTGTTACCATTTTCATGCCGGATTACTCCTTATTTACGTGAGGCGTGATCGGTTAAAAATTTTCTCCGTGATGCGTGATTTCACTTAAAAATTCGGCGTGATGCGTGATCGGTACCCCCCCTTTGCCACCCTCTTGTTACAAAACGCATTCGTAAAACAAAGCATTACGTCACTAAGTTTACAGCTGATGGAAGGAGTGAGCAAGTGCTCATTTGCATATCTGTCGCCGTTACCGATAACCCGTTCATTACGGATGCGCGTATATTCACGGGTTAAAAATGAATTGGGCCAAGTATAAAAAAAATTGGAGCTTGCACGCATTTATAAAGAAAATCTGAGAAAAAAAAAACCTGCAGGCTTGCACCTCCCCAAAAAAAAAATCCTGCAGGAAACTCAGGCCGAAAAAAAAATTCATACACTGAAAATTTTTTGACCCCCCTCCCAGGATTTCTAATGGTCCACCCCTTAGGATTTGTAGGAACATTTATAAACTTCAGTTCAGTGAATTTCAATCGAAAATTCCTCAGTTTGAAAGCCATTGTTTTCTCTTTGGGATCCATAATTTTTGAGCTTTTTACTAATAGCTAAACCTTCAGTTCAATGAACTTCACAAAGTACATATCGAGGTTGTTTTGATTGTCACTGATCGCTGCATGTATAAAGCCTTTCCAAGCCAATGTTAAATGAAAATATATTCCTGTTGTTGATATCAGTTTTAAAATATTAAAGCTTAGTGTTCTTTTGTCGTTAAGCCGTTTTTTGTTTGCGTGCGTGGGAATTTTTTTTTATTTTGTACGGTTTGAGCAGCAACTTATCGTTTACAAGAAACATATCTTCTCTTCTCATCTTCTAGCAGACCACAATATGCAATAAGACACTAAACCGGCTCGAGTTGTGAAATTCTTTCTCCTCACGCTTGTGTTGATGCAATGGAAAATTGAACTTTGTTTACTTTACAGTTTCGCTTGCGCGTTTTCCATGAGTTTACCGGCACAATAGTTAATAGGTCTTTGGCCAATCAGAACGCGCGTAGTATCTCAGTTATTTTATAAGTAGAGATTGTAGAGATTCTATGTTGGTTTATTTCTTGTACCGGTAAACCACTCTATAACGTTTGTGGGTTGTAGGCTGAGAGAGAAAATGATATTAAGGTCGTGTATTCGACAACTGGGCGAATGAAATTTGATGACGAAGTTGTTGTTTTCAGTCGGTTGGGGTGATGGTGGGGCAAAAAAGTTATAACAGTTAAGATAGGCACCACTGACGTTCTCTGGTGGTATGTGTGAGCAGGCATAAAGAGAATTCACTGACTGACCGACTGACTGACTGACTTTACTGACGAACTGACTGACTGTCTGACTTACTTACTGACGGAATGACTGATTGACTGACCAGCCCAGCCTAGTACCCAGGCGTTCCCTTCCCGCACAACCGATTTTGGCGCCAATTCGTGGCGTCACCAAATGGCGTCTCCGGCCGACACACAACTCATTTCGAAAAGCTTAATGGATTTCGCGTTCGCTCACGAGAGAAAGTACTTATAAGATAAAATAATGTGAAATGATATATATGAAATAAATCATATATGAACTGCGGAAATGAAATCAAATGAAGAATGATCCTCGCAGTTGTGAACGCAATTTAAGCAATTGCGAAAAGAAGCCTGAAAAAAAAAATTCAGGACTTCAACGGGGTTCGAACCCGTGACCTCGCGATACCGGTGCGATGCTCTACCAACTGAGCTATGAAGCCACTGACGTTGGGAGCAGGTCAATTGTAGGTTCATATGTTCCCGTGAAAGTCCTGAATTTTTTTCAGGCTTCTTTTCGCAATTGCTTAAATTGCGTTCACAACTGCGAGGATCATTCTTCATTTGATTTTAAGATAAAATAAGATAAGATGACAGACTTTCTTTATACAGTGTGGACACGTGACAGTTTCTTAAGTTACTGATAAACTTCTGGCCCTCTCGCAAAAAAAGGCGCTATTTACATCACAAATCAAATAAAATTCACTGAAAATTTACTGCCACTGATGAGCAATTCTAAGATTACTTTCATGAAATATATTTAACATAATGATCAAGAAATAACAGCTAATTTCATACTGTAATAATAAAATCAATAAATTTCTATATCATGGCTTTCGCTTTAGCTTGCGCAGATGGAGGTTAATTCGTGTTAATACGAATGGCCAAGTTGCGAATTAAGGGGGCAGTCTGGTCAAATTTTGGACAATTCCTAAAACTTTTGGGAGAGGGTAGTTGTTGGAGAAAAGAACACAAGATAGAGCCACTGAAGATGTTTATTCTGCTACTCGAAAATCCACTCAAATGTACTAGTACTCGATTCAATTTGTTCACTTAAGTTAGATTGGTTCGGTACAGCTAAAAAGTACAAATAATACAAGAGCTCGCAATTCAAGTTTAAAAAAATACCGAATTACAAAAAAAAAACCCAGCTCTAATAAGGGCCAAAACGCCGATAACTTACATATTTTTGGGCATCTCCAGGCCTTATTTTCCAAGATCGAGATCTGAAGCGAACAAATTTTGCGACGCTGCACAAACTGTGAAAACACAAACGGTCGATCGATAACATCACGTGACTCACACAAGGGGGGAGGGGGGTACGGAGGGGCGCGAAACGACAAATTGGGCCCAACAGTATAGTATTTTTCTATCTCGCAGCTTTGCCGCTTAAGTATTAGACTCGGAACTTTTTTTTCAAACATGGTTTTGTTACAAACGTACATTCCAAAGGTACTCACATATGCTGTACGTGGTGCGGCTGTTGGGGGCGGGGCGGGATTTGGTTGCGTGTATCAGGCGGGTTGTTGTTACCTTCATATGTTTGTGATTTTCTATGGTGGAAAAAGAGAAATCAGAGTGATTCTTTTTTCTTTTTCTTTCTTTCTTTTTTTTTTTTGTGTGTGTGTGGGGGGAGGGGGTGGGAATGGGGCGTTGTGCGCCTTTTCTTCGACACTACAACAGTGGTCAACAGTGGTTATACTCTGGTTTGCAAACGAGATAGCTCTTGAAAAGCAACCTCCTGCACAGACCTGAGGCTCGTCACGCAAGAGCGTGTGTGGAAGAAGTGAGTAACGGGTTGGCCTGTTCCAGGCGTTCAGATAGTGGGGAAAGCGCGAATAGTTGGGGAAGGCGCGAAGAAAAGCGAGCGAAAGAAAAGCAGGGAGATTGGGGAGAGGAATCGAGGGAACGCCTGTAAGGGACGGACCATTATTTTTTTGACGGGAGGGGGGGGGGGGGGGGGGTTGGAAAATTTGGAAATAAATTGTTTGCAGAGGCTATAAACACTGAAATAAATTGTATGCAAGCAAAAAATAAAGAAAAAAATTGTTTGCTGGAAGTATGGCAGTTGGACGGAGACACAAAATAAATTGTTTGCAGCAGGTGTCGCATATAAAAAAAATGTTTGCATGCGAAAATTTTCCAACCCCCCCCCCCCCCCCCCCCTTCAAAAAAATAATGGTCCGTCCCTAAACAAACTTAACAAAAAGTTGTTCTGGTATACCGGATTCCGCATCTTTTTTCGCTCGCTTTTCTTCGCGCCTTCCCCAACTATTCGCGCTTTACCCACTATCTGAACGTCTGGAACAGGCTAGTAACGGGTCCAATGAACGTCTATTGCAAGAGACCAAACTAACAGTTCATTTATTTTAACAGATAAAAGTGTGTAAAGCGTTAAGTTTGTTAGCTGAAAAGCATCGAACAACTGCCAAGTGCAATCTCAGTGGCACGCTTAGAGAACCTTTAGGATTTCTCGTACAGAGCGGTGATGTCATCAAAGCGTTTATTAAGTTTGCGTTTTGTTTCTTCTATGTATTGACACGGTAAATTAAGTTTTAAACAGTTTTTACATTGGATCACATAGATCAGGTTACTAGAATTATATGTTATGTGATTATAAATACACCTTTTGCTGTTCATTACGGCAAAATATGCATTTATTTGCGCCAATTGTCAGTCAATGGCTGCGGTCACATCTACGACGTAACTAAAGTTTAACTTAAGTTTGTCTCAAGTTTCGTGACGTCATACCTAACTGAAGTTAGTGCTTTCGGTCGACTTTGCGGTCACACCACGTAGTTAACTACAGTTAGTTCTAATTAGCCTATGGATGACGTCAGAATTAAAAGGGTTCGTGACGGCCTTTATTGTTGATCCGTGAAATGTCAACATGGTTGTAATTGACCGATGTAAAGTGTGTCAAGTTTTTCTTCTTATTTATTTTTTTCGTGTGGCAAACCGTGCTGCTACCTTGTTGTATGTAAATTTTTTGTTTGTTGTTTTTGGTTTCCCCCTCGCTTCACGCTTGGTTTTTATTTTGCATATTTATATTTGCTCATCTCGCACGTGCGAAAAGAATTGTTACATTCTGATTGGTTGTTTGTGTGTAAACTTAAGACTAACTCATGAACCCCGCTTGGGTATAACTATAGTTAGTCTGTATTGTTTTGGATCACCGAGGCGTAAATTTTCTAACTATAGTTAGAGCGAACAGAGAAGCGGTCACATTACCGAAATAGCTAATTATAGTTATCCCTGTCTTAACTATAGTTAGTAGCTCAGATGTGACCGCAGCCAACAAAACGAATATACATTCATTTGCACGAAGCGGCAATACGCGAAACGTACACTCATTTGGGAATTTTGCATAATTTTTGGCATTCAATTGCATTTTTGGTCATTCAATTGCGCATTTGGGCATTCAATAGAAAAAATAAACTTTCACCTGCGTGAAACGAAGATTCAAGTGCGACAATCTAAAGTCAATAGGATGAACTGAATATAACATTTATTTACATTTTTAGCACACTGATTGACAAACAATAGTGTGAATAGACAACCGTTACGGCGGTCGTAACAAACATTAGTGTAATTGTACAGACAATAGAGCCTTTGTGAGCATAAGCACAAGAAGCACAAGCACAAGAAGAACGAACACGTTCGTTCTTCTTGTGCTCATGCTATGCTTGTGTCACATTTATGTCAAATGAGAACGGGGATGAAATAAGCACAAGCATAAGCACAAGGCGGTCAACCAAATCATCCGCCATCTTTGATTCAGATCTCACAGCCGAGGAAAGCTGGTATCGAGAATTTCGTTCATACTGCGCTTGCGTATGTCTTTATGCTTATGTTCTGGCGTTCTCACTTGCTTTTCGGCCGATTATGCTTATGCTTATGCTTGTGCTTATGCGCTAGTGAAAACCAGCCTTTACGAAACGCATTCGAAACAAAGCGTTACGTCACTAAGTTTACAGCTGAGTGATGGAACGGTTTTTTTGTTGTTTTTTGGAAATTAAATGTAACGACTTTTGTCGAACGCAAACAAACAAAAAACAAAACAGTAATTTTCAGTTCGAAAAAAAAAGAAAGAAAAATAAAAATCCGTACTGACGAGAATCGAACTCACGTCCATCGGCTCACACTGATCGTTCTCACACTGCGCCACCTAGGACTTTGTTATTTCAACGTATATATGCGGGAAAAGTTTACATCTGAGTGATGGAACGAGCGAGCGAGCGAGCGAGCGAGGAGTGAGTGAATTAGCCGCCGTTACCGATAACCCGTTCATTACGCTTGCGCGTATTCACGGGTTAATAATTGAAATATTTGCCTTTCTTTTCTTTTCTTTTCTCCCTTTTTTTCAGTTTCTCATTGTTCATTCTGTCCCAGATCCCTCGCTGCTATCGATTCTGCACAAGCTCAAATTATAGTCAAAAATGGTGTCGAGGTGTTGTCTGCAGGAAAACTGATTTCAACTGTACTTTAGAGGACATAAAATCAGGAAGGTAATCGAAAGGAAGAAGCGAAAAGTGGATCTGGGAATTTGCCGTATGAGAAAGTAACCTGAAGCTGGAATAGGCTATTGCACTGTCGACTGTCGGTCTGGACGGCTAATAAATCCGCTGATCGATCCTCGAGGTTGGACTCGCTCCACGCTTTAAGAAAAAAGTGGTCTAGTAACAACTGATTAATTACTCCTGGACGAAAATTTCGACGCGAAAGACTCTGTTTTGGATTTCAGAAAGTTAAATACAACACCAAGAGTCCGGTTCCGAGAAAAATCGCCGCATTCTGTCGATGCTAAACTTCGATTAACTTCCGGTTTAGTAAATTAAAAAGTGATTCCTCTTCGCAGTCTTCAGCCTTCTTCATGGCCTACAGTATTTGAAAAGAAACCTTGATCAGTTACGTTTAGGCCATTCACCAGGGAAGATGCTGGGCCTTCGGGAGAACTGATCAGTCCCATTGGTGACGACAAAGAAGCAACAAATTCTGCTGTGAAAGGTTTCGCACTGGAGGACATGCAAGACAAAGTTCCTTAGGAATTTTCATGGTAAGCTAATGACTGTTAATAAATATACCCTTCCAATCGAAGGCCCCGTGGTACATGGTGTGAGCATTCTAGAGAAATCAAATCAAAATCAAATCTGGCTTTCTCGGTAGAACTTAAGAAGACCATGTAAATTTTTTATTTTGGGATCGCCATGTCCAAACATTGATAGTTTATCGGAGAAAACTGATTCAATTAATCTGTTGAAATAATATGCAGATGCATACTTAGGTAGCTGATCTTTCTCCCTCAGGGTTAACAGTCTGCAGTGTACATTTTACTATTACTTTTTAATTACTTTATTTACTTATTTATTTGCAATATTATACATATGTGTAATAAGTACAGTAGAGGTGTTTTAAAAGTTCAACTCATGATGATTTTAAGCCCTGCATACATCTTGCTTCATGCTTTTTAAGAAAAGAAAAATAAGTTAAAAAGGCATCGCATGTCATGTTGGGGGTTTATGATAAAAGGATGCGTAATACGGGCCTCTTGTGTATAGGAGCCCGCGGCGTGGGATTTGGTGCCTTTGTCTACAGTAATTTCTTGAGAGGGAAACCCTGTGCAAGCTGCTTTGCAGCACTATGCAGATGACTTTTCATCAGTCCAGGTTGCCAATGTAGAAATCGTCTGTTGGCGGCGCAAATGGCTAAGTGCGCCAGTGGATCAAGAACCAGCAGTGCAGTTCAGGCCTTGGCAGAATATGACCGTGAATTCTATCCAAATGTACACAGGTTGCTGCAAATATTATTCACGTTGCCAATTACATGTATATCAGCAGAATGTGAGCAATCTTTCAGTACATTGCACTGGCTAAAGACATACTTGAAGGCGACCATGATCAGCGAGTGAGAGTCTGGACTTGCTCTACTAAACATACACTACATTACAGTAAGCAAATGACATTAGTGCAACAATTGATATCTTTGCACGGAAGCATCTGCTGCACCTTCTTCTTTCTGATATCCTACAGTGTAGCTGAGTGAACAGGAAATCTATCAGAAAGCCGCCTTATTTCATGTCAAACTACCTTTAAAATGCACGGGATGCAGTCTCAGACAACCTAATTTTTCAAAATTTCCCAGAGGATGCCCTCGGATCCCCTAACAGCTCGGGTCTACAGCATTCGTAAAATCGCGCCTTTGGCGCTCCTGGGAGCTTTGGAAACCTCCTCTTCCAAATGCTTGCTACACCCCTGATATGGACCCCCATTTTAAAATATGTACAGAAACCCATAAGTTGGTTGAAACATGCAATTGTCTCTTGTACACTTCAAAAGAAGCTTCCGATTATTCAATTTGCCATATTAATTTTGGGAAGTCAGTATAAAAAATTAACCCATCAATTCACTAGAACACTTGACTTCCAATTTCCCATGCCAACTTAAAAATGGCAAACACAAGACGAAAGGCTGGTGAAAATGAAAACAAAAAAGTCCTAAAAAGCTGTCAAAAGACCCAGATAAAGCGAGGTGGTTAACCCATTGACAGCCAGGCTACATACAGTGTAGGTCAGGGATAAGCGAACCACGCAGAAGAAAACCATGTGCACGTTTAACGCGTATACGCAATTGTCCAGACGCGTCTAAATGCGCGCATGTCGTGCGTGCATGTTTTTGTTATTCATTGCCATAAGTTTGCTTTGTTTGGTATTATTACTTGGGCCGAGGAGCTAACTAACGAGATCCGCTAACAGATTGAATTTCATGTGAATGCCTGAAGAATTATTTTGAATGGCTTGCAGTGAACGACCGAAACAGAACAAAAATTTCGAACGGCTGGCTGTGAACGGCTTTGGAAAAATTTCGAATGGAGTGAGTTTTCAGTCAGAAAGCGAACAAAATCAAAATAGGTCACTTATGTAAACAAGGGCCCCAAGTGACCGAATTTATGACCTAAAATTGGCAGACTGATGGAAATTTAGAAGTTGCACAGATAGAGACTACCTTTTCAAGTTACTAGCTTATAGAAACTATTCACCTGTGATTGTCATACATGTATTATACTACCCAAATGCGATATGCGATATGATCACATCAAAACACAGGCTTCCCAAGCTCTACATACGTGGTGTATGCAACAGCTTGTGTACATAGAGAAATGTATGGGAAAATCACAGATTCTCTAAAATTGTGTAAATAACTATTTATTTTGAAGTAAAGTTTACAAATGTGTCACTTACTTGTGTCTTGTACTGAATTTGAAGCCATTACGACGCCATTTAGCGAAGTTATTCGAAGACAACAACTTCAAATAACTTTGCCAAATGGCGTCGAAATGGCTTCAAATTCGGTACAAGACACAAGTAAGCGACACATTTGAGGTAGGTAAACTTTATTTCAAAATACTGTAGATAGTTACTTACCCAATTTTAGAGAATCTGTGATTTTCCCATACATTTCTCTATGTACACAAGCTGTCGCATACACCACGTATGTAGAGCTTGGGAAGCCTGTGATCAAAATGACTGTGCACAAACCTCCATGCCAATTGAAGCAGAAGCAATATGGGAGATTTTAAAGTTTGGTGGATGACATTCAGCATTCAAGGTTTTTTTTTTTCACTGTTTGATTTTAGTTGCATTATTGACAAAGTATTCCAATAATTGGTGGAAATATATAAACCACCAGTCAAAACCAAATTTTTCCTAGTCTGGCTAAATGGTTTCTGTTACTCTTGAGTCCTGGGGAACAATAACTAAAAGATCTGCAAATATGGTTTCAAGTGGTAAAACTTCTGGAGACTTCCAAATATTGCATGTACCAAGGAGGATAAGAAGGTGTTTTGATTATAGCCCACTTGCATAACTAGTTCAGACCACTGGCTAGTTCAATTTATGATGCCAATAAACTGTCATTGAATACTGTCAGTGGCATACAACAGAATAATCAGAATATCTGTACAATGGCTTTCCAGCCTTCTGATTGGCTGTATTCTTCACAGCATGGGATAAAAGGGTTTATCATTTCACTGTATGCCATGTTGCTTCCTATATATTATATTGTCAGAAATTTTAATTATTGCCTATTATGGTTGCGATGGCAACAGGGACGAGATAGCGGTGACACTTTTTTATATATAATCTTGCACCCCAGTGGTCCACCATGCATGGTGAAAATGAGGTCAGTAAAGTAAGCGTTATATATTGTTGGGGGTGGGGGGTAACTGAATTAGTAGGTGTTGAGATACAGCATTCTTTGCATTAATTTTGCAAAGTCCCAAATTTACAACTAGCTGGGCTGTCACTATTATTATTTTTTTATAAAATTAAAATACTGTTGGACTCTGGTGTTGTCAATATTTTGCTTTTCTCTCAAAGTACTAAGCCGGGGATTAAGCAGGGAAAATCCCTAGTCCCCGGCCCTTATGTCATTGACAGCACAGAACTAGGCATACCCGGAGTATTGCCACTACCCCCTGGATGGAATCCTTGTTCTTTGCAGTTACTTCCAGCAATGATTATGTTGTCGGTAGCATTTATTACCCCAGTAGATGGAGAGAGTCAATGTAGAGCAAAGATCTTTGCAAAACAACTGATGATAGAGACCAGGCCTTGAACCACTGACCTTCCAGTATGCAGGGTTTTGAAAAGAAGCTGGCTGTCAGCAAAATTACTTTCCAAAATCAGACATCTACTTCAAGCTTTTCTTAAAACCCTGAGTATGTTAACCCAACTGGGCATTCATAATTTCAACGAGTTTTTCAGTTAATCGATCTTGAGAAATTGTTGGATTTTGTGGCATAACTTTTTTGTTTTCAGGACAATGTTGCATTTTCAGACAAAATATTAATAGGTTTTCCGATATCCTTAGTATTTTCATTGCTTTGCTGCCAATTCTTCCAGTGATCATCCCGTGAAGTCAAAATTTCAGTTTTGCCGATGGCAGCCATTTTAAACTTCCCTCGCAAGACTGCTCGTGACCTCACGATGGCCATGATCATAGGCCGCGTGATCCCTTTAGGAAAGATTACGAAGTTCAACACACTTCCCCCCCCCCCCCCCCCCTGACAGAAACCGTCTGCATTTTATGACCGGTGCCAACCTTCGACTGGGCCCCGATAATTATGAAAACAGGAACAAGAAGAAGTCTGAAAAAATATGTAGTCAATAAACTGTAACAAAATTTTAACCAGAAATTCAAGGCTTTCATCGACCATTTTTTGATATAAACCAGTGGAGCCACCTGTTGATAATTAAGATTACAAACTTTACATCTTGATAAAAAGTCCGCTTGACAGAAAATCCAGCAAAATTGAGACTGCACAGTGAAGATTGTTGTGAATGTCTTTAGTTATTTTTTATGCTTCGTTTTTCAAAATAGCAGTTCAATGCAGTTTATACATGTATAGCATAATCATTATGAAGCATTTACACTAACACAAAGCATACAGAAGGTATTGTTATTGAGTGGTGTGCCTGTGAATAAGCTACTATGTAGCTAAGTGCTCGTCCACTGTAAACATTTACATTTTTTTTAACAGAGGTGTAGGTACGTAGACCACTGGTGGTTTATTTCACTTAAAAGCATGTTATTCAAATTAACGTCTGTACCTCAAATAAATATGGGGGCATTTAATTCAAACTCGACTCTGTGACCTGGAATTTCTTTAAATCCGGCGTTTGTTTGGGGTCCAGCATTCAATCAAGAAAAATAATATGGTATGTTACTTTTTAGTTTGGAATAGAAAATGATTGTCATTAAACTGTATTAAATATTATTTTTCTTTGAAGGCTGATTGTCCTGAGGTCACCATTGCAACTACAGCCACAAAACGTACCTGGACAAGATGGTTACCAGAGCAACCCTGAAAGTTACTCTTCTTGGTGATGAATGGAATTCATCTGCTGGTGGTTTGTCAACATTAAACAGAGAGCTTGCCATTCACCTTTCAAAACATCCCAAAGTGGAAGTAACTGTACTTGTTCCCGAGGGAGCTTGTAAACATGAAGAAAAAGAAGAAGCCAAGAATTATGGTATTACCATTGTTGAGGCAAAGAAATGCACAGGCTATGATCCTCTTGATTGGTTGAGCTTTCCACCTGAAGACCTCGACATGGATGTTGTTGTTGGTCATGGTGCGAAGCTTGGCCGTCAAGTGCAAGTCATACGAAAGTTAGCACGATTTAACAATAATAGTTGTAAGTGGGTACAAGTGGTACATACTACTCCAGAAGACCTCAGTAAGTTCAAAACCTATGCTGATTCCATTTCAAAAGGTGAAAGGAAGCATCAAATTGAAGTTGAACTCTGTAAACTTGCAGATCTTGTTGTACCTGTTGGACCCAGACTGGAAGAGTTTTACTCTTCATATTTACGACGCTGCAAGAAAGATCAGGATGTTTTTCCTATCACTCCAGGACTTTTTGATAGGGAATTTGGGGATTTAGAACAAGCTCCTAATGAGAATGCTGATTTCAAGGTGTTGATTTTTGGTCGTGGTGATGATGAGGACTTTGAACTTAAGGGATACAACATCGCAGCTGAAGCATTTACTGATCAGCGGCTGAAACAGAAACCTTATCATCTTATTTTTGTGGGTGCTCCTGAAGGAAAGCAAGAAAATGTAAGGCAAAAGCTTCTCCGATGTGGTATTGCTAAAGAGCAGTTGACTGTCAGAAAGTTCATACAAAGCAGAGACAGAATGAAGGACTTACTGTGTGAAGCTGATCCTGCCATCATGCCATCCAGATCAGAGGGGTTTGGTCTTGTTGCTCTTGAAGCCTTGTCTGCTGGTTTACCCATTCTTGTGGGTAGAAAATCTGGATTTGCCAAAGCATTAGAGAATGTACTGTTTGGTAAATCATGCATAGTTGATTCAGATGATCCTACAAAGTGGGCAGAAGCAATTGAAGCTGTTCGTGTCAGACATGGAATGCGGCTTGAAGAGATCAAAGCACTGAGAGCATCTTATGAAAAGAAGTTCAGTTGGAAGCAGCAATGTGAAGCCCTTGTGGAGAGGATGTGGAAATTGGTTTATGGTATAGACAGTCTTTCTATTACTATAATTATTAATTATTTATTGTTATTGTAACTTTACTAAACTTTGTTTATGTGATACAATTTTTTTATTTTTTCTCTTTTCCAAGACCTGCAAATGGAAATGAAAACATATTTGATTTCTTTTATTAATATTCTCTTATACTGTACACTGTACATTGTAGTTTGTGAACTGTTGATATTTTCAATTTACAACATGTCAAACCAACCCTTATAAGACTGAAGATGAATGTTGTTTTTGCCCTTTTTGCAGTTCTTTAATAACATGTAGTGTCCTGTCAAGTTCATTTAAAAAATTAATGTTTCAAGTTTCAGGTTCATTCAGGTTGTTTTGTTTGTACAGAATACAATACTTATTTGGTCTACCATGCAGGGTTTAACATCTGGGGAGACTCTCATAATATTAGTTAGGCTTAGCCTAACAGCATTGCCCTCGATGCTAGGTTGGAATTAAGATTGACGACCGGGCTATTTTTCAATTTTAGCAATTCTCAAAAACAGCAAGCTTAAAGCTTATTACCCGACCGTCTGCACAGTACATTTAGACCGTACAAAAGTTCACAAAAACAACTTTTTCTCCGTCTAGAATAACTATTGTAAAACAACTATTTTCCGAATAAAATACACTGTCTTGTTGCTTGTCAAAAAATGCCTGAGAAAATGATTTGGAAATCAAAAGTGCAAAAATACACAAACATATCTCCATAAGGCGACGCGAGTATAAAATCTAAGTCTTGTTTTGTTTACATAAAATCGCTTTTCAATCTATGTAATGAATGAACAAACACATAAAAATGGACAACACAATCTTCTTTCGAAAAATTTTATTCAAATTTCCCTTAGTTTATGTTTAAAAGCAAAATGCGTGCCATTTATAACGCATCAAGGCTGAGCCATGTCTTCGATGAAATTCAAGAAATTAATAGAACTGAATTTAAGCTACACGTTTACAAACAATTCTCCAAAACTAACAAGAGCACAAACAAAAAGTCAATCACAGATTGATATCAAGATAAATTCCCATCAAAAAATGTAATTTGTTTTACCTTTAAGTCCCTCTGGCGACTACTGTGCTTGGAAATTCTTTAAATCTCTGCTTTGGTGCTGAAATCCATAAAGCGAACCCATATATATTTCCTCGAAGCAAGATTTTATCCCCGAAAGCTCTTCTTTTTCCACTAAAGCGGCTTCTGAGTATTCCTTAATTAGTATCCCTGTCTTGAGTAGCAAACTGCAAAAAAATGCAGGAAAATAACGACTTTAATTTAAACCGTTTTCTCCGCTCATTAAACACAGCAAAACATCAAAGTGTTTTCCCAGCTGACGTGACATTCGGCCATGTAACCGCGCGAAAAACAAAGCCTCGCTTTTGTTTCAACATGACGTCGTACATGCATGTTTTGCAACGTCATACGCGCCCGCGAGCTAGTCCTGCGCGACGGCGGAGCCCGGCAGTGGGCACACATGCTCCCGCGAAACATTCCGCTAGCCATGACCATGAAAAATGACGGGCATAGGTTCTATGAGTATGGTGCTCCGCCGGGACTTCGGCCCGCGGGCTCCGCTATAAAAACTGACAGGGGTGCTTGTTGTAACTTTTAGGGATCAAAATTTGTAGATTGGTACTGCTTACTGCTAAAATCTACAATGTAAAGTGAACAATGTAAGAATTATCATGCTACCTTTTGGTAAGGATATTGAACCAAAAAGATGACAGGAACTGTATATGTTGTTTTAGAATATTTTTGGTACATGTACCTCTTAGGGGTAAAAATCCGTCTGAGCCACACCCATCAACCAAGATTCTGGTACCTTTTAGGGAGTTTTTAAAAAAATTTCCAACGAAAACACCCATAGTTTTTTTTATATTTGTCACTAAAAAATCTTGAAAGTGGAGTGTTCAATAAAGTATTGTATTGTATGAATGCATCTTACTAATAAGACCTTGTTTTTACAGGGTCTTCCAGTGAAAATGACAATGTACCAAAAGTTGACCCTCCTGTTGAACAGAAGCTTGTAGCAGAAACACATGATACAGATTGTAGAACCTCTGAACAACAACCTCTTCTAAAAGAAAAGAGAACTTCTGGAACAAAAAATGGAGCTGCATCATCCTTAAGTAACGAATCTCAGTCTCTCCAAAATTGGAGTAAGACAAGCATTTCAGGATCCTCTCTTATCCCTGGTATGGAAAAAAGTTAACATAATTTATATTTTTCTTGCTACTGCCAACCCACATACACTTGTAGTTGAAGGGCAGATTAAGCTCAACTAACTTACATGTGCAATGCCCTTTTTCCAGGACTTTTTACCAGTAAAATTTGCAATGTAGCAGAATATCTTGCAAAATACATGTGGCCGAGTCAAGTACATGTAAATGCACTGAATTGAATTGAAATGAAAACAAAAATACCTACTTAACTGTAATGCAGGTATGTGGATTTAAAAAAAACGACCATTTAATACTGCTGAAGACAATAAAAATAACTTTTTGAGGCATACGTGTAGGAAAAGGTTACCTAGCAACAACCGCTATATTCCTAGCTGCTTTATGTTACAGAAACTGGTTAAGTTCTGGCCATGTGGGCCATCCGTGGCTGGTGTGCAACTTTACCTTACCATATGTTTTATTAGTGACATTTTCTTGATTTTCAGGCACTGTTGTCACACACAGTTACATGTCTCAAGATCTAAGTGATGATAAGCAGGAAATAATTCATGATATTCTTACACGACAAATACAAGTGTACATAAAACATCATAATGTTGGTACACATGATGGGGTGGGTGGCCTGATTGAGCATATTAAAGAGACTCACCACTTGGCCCTAAAATCTGTGGGGTTGAGCTCTTTGGTAATAGAAGTTCAGTGCCCCACCCTAGAAAGCCTTGAGAGTCTGTGGAATGACTATTGTTCTGGTCACCTCAATGAAGTAGCTGAGAGATACCTTGTGACTGATGAAATTAAGAGGAAACTCAACATGGAGACTGTCAAATTAAAGACAACTATAGAAGAGGAGAACTACTTGGTTTGCAAGAAGGCTCTCATGGAAAAATCACGTGAGTTTGACAAACTCTACATTATTTTTGTAATCAAATGAAAAATGATCCTCGCAGTTGTGAATGCAATTTTAGCAATTGCAAAAAGAAGCCTGAAAAAAATTCAGGACTTCAACAGGGTTCGAACCCGTGACCTCGCGATACTGGTGTGATGCTCTACCAACTGAGCTATGAAGCCACTGATGTTGGGAGCTGGTCAATTGTAGGTTCATATGTTCCCGTGAAAGGAGTGAGTGTGAAATGATATACATGAAATAAGTCATATATGAACTGCGGAAATGAAATCAAATGAAGAATGATCCTTGCAGTATTGAACGCAATTTAAGCAATTGCGAAAAGAAGCCTGAAAAAAAATTCAGGGCTTCAACGGGGTTCGAACCCGTGACCTCGTGATACCGGTGCGATGCTCTACCAACTGAGCTATGAAGCCACTGACGTTGGGAGCAGGTCAATTGTAGGTTCATATGTTCCTGTGAAAGGAGTGAGTGTGAATTGCGTTCACAACTGCAAGGATCATTCTTCATTTGATTTCATTTCCGCAGTTCATATATGACATCTACATCTACATCTACATAATTTATTTGCAAAATCCTATAAGGACATCTAGCAAATTCCAGTGCAAAGTGCAAAAATATATGAATAAATAAATATGTGCAAATAAGGTAATAAATAATTGTGGTATAATAATAATGAAAAAAGTAACAATCAGTTATTGATTAAATTAATTAAACTAGCACTTAAGCAGAGATATAATTATTTACAGCTGCTTTAAAATCAATTATTGAGGTCATGTTGATGATATTTGGCGGTAGATTGTTCCAGTCATTAATTGTTCTAAGCCAGAAACTATATTTATACTCATCACATGATGTTTCATATGATATATGTTTCATATATATCATTTTACACTCACTCCTTTCCACAACAGCCACCTTGGACCGATGGAGACAGAACTGGAACTTGTAGAAAGGTGGCCATTGTGAGGAGATAGGGGTGTAATAGGATTCCAAATTATGACACTTTTTAGTAATTTCTTTCTAGAAAGTACTTGTATTATATAAACTGCAGTTTGATTGCAAGTAAAAGAGTCAATGTCCAAAGAAGGAAAACGTTCATGACAGAAATTCTTCTAAAAAGACATTTTTGATAGTGAGTGCACATGTAACGACTTGTACTTTTCAAAGAGTATGACTGCCAAGGAAGTGTCTGTTAGTAGACATTTGAGTGTAGAGGTACAGAGCTATAACTTTCTTTTTTCTATAAAGACTTATGAAGATTACCGGTATGTCATCATATCAAGGTCTCTTTCTCACTCAGAAGGCAGGAAAAAGAGAGACCCTGATAAGTAGGTTGCTGGCATATGCACTATCTTTTACAATATTCAGAATACTTGAATGTAATGCATTACCAGCTGTATCTCACTGTTTGTTACCAGGGGAAGCAGTTAGCGCTGACTTTTCAACTGAACAAACTGGACCAGATCAATGGACTGGCACAAGTTCTGATTTTCCAAAAGTAAGATATTTTTCTGCTTTTATTTTAACATTTTGAGCAGCTGATGACAATAAATATGATACATGTATCGAAAAGCATTCAGTCTTGGTCAGTTGAAGAACTGTAGATCCAGACAAGTTTATCAAGAGATCGATGTTTAGCATTTTAGTATTCTCACTGTCCTGTTGCTGAAAAAACACTGTTTTATGGGATATGCACTTATGTTACAACTGTACCTTGTAATCTAGCAAAGCACAAAGAAGAAATGTTGAAGGAGAGGCTTCTACAGCAATAACTAAAAATGTCTAAAATAAGTTGGAACTTTGAAGCGTGCTCTTCCCATCTTTGTGAAAGTTTCTAAGTCTGCGATTATCTTTGTATATGTTACAGGTCAAATTTGATTTCAGATTAATTTTGATTTTCCATTGTTCTTTTCTATGCTAATATATTATTAAATGAATATCAAACAAGGGGAAATCAAAATTAACCTGAAATCAAATGTGACCTAGCTGTAACATACCTAAAATATAGCCAAGGTGAAGTTTCAGTGCATGTCACTGCAGGTCAGTCGTACCTCCTCAACGACTTCAACAGCATTTTATCATCGCTTTTATATGAGTACTACATGTAGTTTATTTGTCACTGTTTTCCTTTTTTTAACCCGTGAATATACGCGCATGCGTAATGAACGGGTTATCGGTAACGGCGACAGATATGCAAATGAGTCACTCACTCGCTCACTCCTTCCATCAGCTGTAAACTTAGTCACGTAATGCTTTGTTACGAATGTGTTCTGTAACAAGAACAGCGTGAATCCCGCGATAACAATAACTAAATTGGTGTAAACGAATATAAACAACAATAAGCTTAAAGATGTTACGCATTTGGGGTCTTTAATGCAACGATAAAATCGATCTAAAAGGAATTTTCAACTGACACACGCATTTTGATGGTTATCTATCTTCAAGTAATAAAATTTATCCCACTTCACGTTAGTGGTCGCGGTGGTCGAGTGGTGTAGAGCGCGGACTTAGAGCCGAAAGGCCCATGTTCGAATCTCGCTCGGGCCGTTCTTTCTCTTTTTTTCTATTTTTTTTCTTTCTTCTTCGGACTGAATATTATGAAAGTGATGTACTGTATTTTTATTTTTTGCGTTTGTCAAAAATCATTTAAAAAAAAAATATTGAACCGTGACAGAGTGAAAACATAAGCTTACCGCAATATTGCGTTATGCGTTAGCATTTCAAATTCACGGGTTGGCTCTAAGGAGCCTTTGATTATCATTTCAGGATGAAATGGCTGCTGTTGAGAAGGACAAGGTGAGTTCATCTGAGAAAAAATGGCGTACTTTCTTTGTGCTTGGAAACAAGACAAAAATGGTTATTACAAATGAAGACACAAGTTGATGTTACTAGAATCATAAAAAAAACTAACTTTATTATGTAGCACGCACAAATAGGACAAGGCAATAGGCACAAGTAGTAGAAAATGTTCTATTAATAATCAAGTGAAACATTTGTTTTTGTATTTATAGGTTTTAAAAGCATTGCGGATTTAAGATTTAGGATTCCGGATTCTGTTTCCATTTCTTCTAGGCTCAGTCATCAGCCGTTTTTCAGGAAATGGGCCCGCCCTCAAACAACTCTCTTGGAAAGGCGGGCATGAGTGAGCCCCGGGAAATCAAGCCTACATTTATTCTCCTTCTCAGCACTATTGAATGTTCTAGAGAAATCAAAAAGAGGGGATGTTTCTTGGTGTTGCGGAAACCATTGCTGGTTAGCTTTTGTGTTGTGGTGTGGGTATTGTTCAGTGTCTTTTGAATCTTTTGTTTTACGTCGACATTTGGTGATCACACCATCCGCAACACCAAGAAACTACCAAAAGAGGTCATTCATTGTGTACAAAACTGCACTGAACCACCAGTGAACATACATGTAACGTGTTTACAACTCACTAATTAAGAGTGTGAGCTTGTAATGATAAGTTTTAATATGAATATGAATATATTATATATGTGAACTGCGGATAAACGTGAGTGAAATTTGTGATCCTCGCATTGTGCTCTCAACTTAAGCAGTTGAAAAAGCAACCTGAAAAAATTCAGGCTTGAACAGGATTCGAACCCATGACCTCATTATAATTACGAACTCACAATTGACCATCTATCCATCTGGCCTGGTAGCTCAGTGGATAGAGCATTGCACCAGTATTGCAAGGTCATGGGTTCGAATCCCGTTCAAGTTGTTTTTTTAGTTTTTAGTTGCTTTTTCAACTAATTTAGTTGATAGCACACTGAGGATCACAAAATTTCACTTATAAGTTGTTTAGTAGAAAATAAACTTTGTTTTGTTTACTTTGACTGTGCATATAGCTTGGGTCTCCTGCAGTGGAGGATGTTAAAGACAGCACTACAAAGTCAGATTTTCCGAAGGTAAGACCTCTTTCGGCTTTTAGTTTTACTATGTGAGCAACTGGTGATAAGCAATATTTATATCAAAAAGCAGTCATGCAACATCTTGGCCAGATCCAGCAGATCCAGAGATGTCTTTCAAGAGATGTTAATCTTAATGCCCTGTTATCAACAATCTTCAAAACAATGTTCGAACAAACTAGTTACAATGTTAAAATAATGTTCTGGTATTATGGATAGTTTCGAGTTAATAGATGGAAGTCTTCTGCCGTTTTTCGTGCAAACGTCCAAGTGTGTGATGTTACAAAGTTCTCATATGAAGATGTGTAAGTACACTCAGACATCATTTCACTCATGTACTGAATATTTTACATGGTAATGAAAACCGTACCTCTCAAAGAAAATATTCAAAATTTCAACAGCATTTATTATCGTTTTTAAATTAGTACAAGTTCATGGATGGCAATGTTTTCGTTTTTTATTATTTCAGGACAAGAGACAGGAGGACCTGAGCTGGGTGGCTAGAGCTGAGAAGGCCAAAGTAAGTTTAGCTGGCAAAATATTTTAGAGTGCTCTCTGTGTGTGTTAAAACAGAATCACAAACTTGTAGACTTGAGTTGTGCGTAAATTGCAAAACTGCCATTTGAACGTTGCCCCACATTATCTTTTCCATTCCAAAGTAACAATACTGAGATAACTTGCGTTGAACACGTAGCGACGCTATAAAAGGGAAATACACGTTCCCTTTCCACTAAGCACTTTCATGGCTTGAATTTCAAACAGTAATGTCGAACAGCTGAAATAATGGTCACGGAACAGAAGGGCTCCTTAAACTTTTCTTCGATAGTTGCACGATATTAAGCAGACGTTGCTGTGATGGCCTCCAAAACCGCGTCGGGAAATTTTAAAATCTGTTTTCAAAACAAAATTAAAGCGATGTGAAGATTGCATACGGTTTTCTCTCCGATCCTTTTTGCATTGGCGCCAATTACTTTAAAACTAAAGCGAATTTCGAAAATCCCCGACACGGTTTTGGAGGCCAATGTCTTCTTAATATTATACAACTATTGGTAGTTTCGTAGAGCAAAATGATAGCAGGGGTAATTCGCTTTTATAAACATAAGTCATTTTGCATTTAAAGTGCCGTATCGCGTCTCAATTTTTCCTCTGTCGACGAAATTACAATTTTATGTGTTTTTCCATTTTATAGCCTTTAAATTGGTATGCAGGTTTGGGTACTTTGTATTTAAAGTGAGCATTTTATGGGGCTTTATACGCAACACGGTCAAACTCCTTGAATGTAACATTAACCCGTGTTGGGTGTGTTCAACAAAAATGGGCCAGACAGAAAGGCGTATAGCCAGGCTAATGGATGGAGATATTATTAACGTGATTTTATACATGTAATATCTTTATATACTTCAAGATTAATGCATGTTTTTCAAACAGGCCTCCAGAGGTGCTGTACACAAAGCTTCGATCAGTGGACAACATGAAACTGTTAAAATGCTTCTTGAAAGCGGTGAAGATGTGGAACAAAAAGATGAGGTTTTGTTCTCATTCAATTTTGTTTCAATCTAGTGTAGGGTCGTGACTTCTTTTTTTGTTGTACTTTATTTGGATTAAAGTTATTGGAACGTAGTTATATCTCCCTTCCGTTTATCCTGCGCAAAGACGTCTCTAATTTCCTTTCAGAAGAGGGAAAAAATAAGAGGCATCTGTAGTGCGCGCGGGATACTCTTCGATTTCGGTGTATAAATTTGTGAGAATAAAGCAGCTTAGCTGAAGGGGACGAAGCTTTGTTACATTGTTATGGAACTTTGTTTCTTCTTTGTGCTAAGGTTCAGTGGAATCTGATGTAAGACTTCGTCCGTTTCAGGTGGGAAAGACTATTTTTATACTTCGGTTCATTTTTTTCTTGTTTTCAGTTTTGTTTGACTCCTCTTCACCTTGCCTGCTGGTATGGACAGGAATCTGTTGTTAAACTGTTGTTAGAACATGGTGCAAATATCAACGCGTTAGATAGAGTGAGTTTATAAGGGAGCTAATTTTTTTAACATTTTTTTATTTGCCTGCCCGAAAAGGACGCTAAGTTTCTTGGCCGGAATTTTCACTAGATAAATGGTGAAATTTAAATTTGACCAATACAGTAAACACCCGCATATAAGAACACATGATTTTGGAGGTTAGGCTGATCAGGTTCTTATTTATCGGATGCTTAGTGAAAAATCAGCCTGAAGGTGTTCTTAAATTGTTCTTAAATTTTGTTGTTGGAATTCAGAACTGTAACAATGCAAAAAATGCTTGAGATTAAATTAGCATATTTAATGGCAAAGAAAATGTACCACAGTACTGTATGTCTCCCTACAAGTAACTAGATCATTTGAAGGGAAAAAAGCTCAAAACAAATGCAAAACAGCATCACAGCTGATGAGCTGTAGTTATTTCGCAGCAGGCCTTCTGTATGATCTGAAATTTTTTTAATGTCTTATCCATTTTATAAGAACATTTTATATTTCCAGGCTGATTTTGTTCTTATAAAAATGGTGCTTTATTTGCAAAATTTCAGCCTGATGTTCTTAATCCATGTGTTCTTATATACGGGTGTTTACTGTAATTGCCTCGTCGCTTGTGAGCTTTACATTTTTATTAGTTCTTCTCCAGAAATATTTCCTCACTACAATGGTTAAAACTCCATAGACCTCGCTCTACAACTGTAATTACTGATTTGTGTTTTGTAACAACATTCTCTCCTTGTGAATGTACAGTCGAACCAAAGCGACAGACCAAAGTGTCCGTATTACTGAGGTGGCCGTATGACAGAGGCAGAGTTTATACGAATTTTGGTCTCTTGGGGACCAAGTGGAGTATAGGGATTATAGATGTAATATATTATAGATAGGCCCGTATTACAGAGGTGTCCGTATTATAGAGATGTCCGTATTACACAGGTGTCTATATTACATAGGTGTCCGTATTATAGGTTTCTATATTACAGATGGATCCGTATTACAGGTGTCCATATTACAGGTGCCCATAGAACAGAGGTGTCCGTATTACGGAGGTTTCTGCCGATAAAGAGAGGTTCGACTGTACCTTTATTTGGGATGTTTATATTAATTGTAAATTACAATATAATTCTCTGCGCTGAGTTAACGTTTTCTCTGTGGTTTTAGTTTCAACGTACACCTCTGCAAAAAGCTGAACATCACAATCACCAGTCCATAGTGCAGTTGCTTTTGAGGAATAATGCAAATCCAAGTTATCAACAACCGGTAAGATATAAAGTTATTTCCTCCTTGTGTTTCCCAAGGGACGCCCCTGGGATAAAGGAAATAACTACCCGACTGGCCAATCAGATGTTTTCCCAAGAAAATGGCTCGAGTTTTACTGGGGTGTCGATTCAGCTACCACGAACAGTTCACAGGCACCAAACTTGTATTTTTGTTTCGGTTTTAAGCTCCCGCAAATTGTCGTATCCTTTGCTAAAATGTTCCTTTTTACGGTTTCAAAGCACCATAAATTCACGGTAATGAGCCAGTCTTAATTTACCTTATAACCGGAGAAGCTGATGTCTGCAAGTAGGATTTGAAAGTGTTCTAGATAAATATTCGCGTCTAAGCATCGGTCGGCTTACACAGCGAAGTTCATTATCTAAAACACATCACACCTGATATGTACCATTTCGCTCACCAACTTAACGTTTTCATTGCAGCTTAGTCTTAAGACACTTTCAAAGAAGGCTTTCTTGCATGTGGATACACGGTCGGGCTTTAATCGCCTGCAGGCGGCTGTCTTTGAAGGGGATGTTAACATTGTTTACAAAGCACATGTTTTTCTCGATAACTTTGTAAAAGAAATGAACTTGAAGACAACAAATAAAGCCGATATTTTCTTAACTCATGCCAAGATAAAAAAATTCTACCAAGAAGAGGTTGAAAAAGAAAACACATTAACCGACCTGCACTGGTGCAAATGCGGTGAAAATAAGGAACAGGCTGTAGAGCTTGTATTAAACTGCGGTATGGATATAAATATCCCAGCATTAGGAAATCTCACACCTTTGTTGTGTGCAAGTCCATCATCCTCAAGTATGTTCATCAAGACCCTCATTGATCTTGGCGCCGACGTAAATGAGCAAAGAACCGATGACAAAGCAACACCTTTACATTTGGCGGCGTCTTGGAACAACTACATGGCCACTCGCGTTCTTTTAGAGCATGGAGCTGATTCGAATATTCAAGATGCTGATGGAAGTACTGCTGAAAAAACACCGCTGCACTTGTCAGTCAAAGACGGTCACGAAAACCTTGTCAAATTATTACCTGAAAACAACGCGGATGTAAATATTCAAGGTTGTGATGGATATACACCACTGCACTTGTCAGTCATAAACGGTCATGAAAACCTCATCAAATTGTTTCTTGAAAACGACGCGGATGTAAATATTCAAGGTCTTGATGGAGATACACCACTGCACTTGTCAGCCCAAAACGGGCGGGAAGACCTCGTCAAACTGTTTCTTGAAAACAACGCGAATATAAATATTCAAGATAATCGTGAATATACACCACTGCACTGGTCAGTCATAAACGGTCTTGGTAACCTCGTCAAATTGTTACTTGAAAAGGACGTGGATGTAAATATTCAAGGTCGTGATGGAGATACACCACTGCACTTGTCAGCCAAAAACGGTCGAGAAGACCTCGTCAAATTGTTTCTTGAAAACAACGCGAATATAAATATTCAAGATAATCATGGATATACACCACTGCACTGGTCAGTCATAAACGGTCACGAAAACCTCGTCAAATTGTTACTTGAAAACGACGTGGATGTAAATATTAGAGATAATTGTGGATTTACACCACTGTACTTGTCAGTCATGAACTGTCACGAAAATATCGTTGAATTGTTACTTCAAAACGACGTGGATGTAAACATTCGAGATAATCGTGGATATGCACCACTGCACTGGACAGTCATAAACGGTCACGAAAACCTCGTCAAATTGTTACTTGAAAACAACGCGGATGTAAATATTGAAGATCGTAAAGGATATACACCGCTGCACTTGTCCGTCCAAAACTGTGACGAAGACCTCGTCAAATTGTTCCTTGAAAACATCGCGGGTGTAAATATTCAAGCAAGGAATGGAGAGACACCACTGCACTTGTCAGTCCAATGCAGTGACGAAAACCTCGCCAAATTGTTACTTGAAAACAACGCGGGTGTAAATATTCGAGATAATAGTGGATATGCACCGCTGCACTGCTCAGTCAAATGCGGTGACGAAAACCTCGTCAACTTGTTACTTGAACACAACGCGGATTTAAATATTCAAGATCATTATGGATATGCACCACTGCATTGGTCAGTCATTAAAAGTCACGAAAATCTCGTTAAATTGTTACTTGAAACCAACGCAGATGTAAATATTCAAGATAGCGATGGAAATACACCACTGCACTTGTCAGTCAAATACGGTCACGAAAACCTCGTCAAATTGTTACTTGAAACCAACGCAGCTGTAAATATTCAAGATAGCAATGGAAATACACTACTGCATTGGTCTGTCGAAAACGGTGACGAAAACCTTCTCAAACTGTTACTTGAACACAACGCACATGTAAATATTCAAGATTGCTTTGGAGATGCACCACTACACTTGTCAGTCGAAAATGGTCACGAAAACCTTCTCAAATTGTTACTTGAACACTACGCACATGTAAATATTCAAAGTAAAGATGGGTATACACCACTGCACTTGTCAGTTGAAAACGGTAACGAAAACCTCGTCAAATTGTTACTTGAACACAAGGCGGATGTGAATATTCAAAGTAGTGATGGGTATACACCATTGCTCTTGTCAGTCGAAAACGGTCACGATAACCTCCTCAAATTGTTACTTGAAACCAACGCGGATGTAAATATTCAAGGTCGTTATTGCGATACACCACTGCAGTCAGTTTGATACCAACCTGGGGAACAAGGTTGATTAGATACGGTCACAAAAGCAAGTGAGATGATCAGTCTGCTGGTGAAGTACGGAGCGCGGAACGTTAACTCCCGCGATGCAGAACGTTTTACTCCCCTCACATGGAAGCGATGCATGGTACCCGCACGCAAGCTGTGAAAAAGCTTGTTGTTGTAAACGCTGAAATCAATCTGGCCATAGACGATGAAGAGGATGCAGATGATTTGGTTCACTTGACAAAAACAATGGATATTAAAAAGTCTTTCAGGTCAAAGATGGCTTTTTCGCAAATAAGGGACGAAGAAGAGATTGACCGTGATTATACATATACAAAGGACACTTTGTAGCTGTAAAATGCATCGAGTAGACAATGCCTTATTTTTTTTAAACAGCAAACTGTAGCCTGTTTAGAGCCGTCCCCTGCCATAAAGAAAAATCCCATTTTTCGTGAGGAAGTGAGGGCTGTTCACAGGCTAGCAAGCAAGGAAATAAAATTAAACTCGTCAAATTTACCAATTTTCTCCATACTAAACGTTTAACTGTAGTGTTGTAAATGTAAAAAAAAAAATCATATAATTATTACGTTTATGGCGGCATCTATAAATTAAATCAAGTTAAGTCGAAATCTTGTGTTAAGCACTTGATATAGATTTAGCTCGCAAATTTTATGTACCATATTGTCAAAGAACGCGTTTTGCACCTGGTGAGGTATGTCTTATTATGAAATCAAACAAAACAGAGACTTCTTTGTGGTATAGATTAAAAGCTAAAAACTAAGAAAAGTTAGAATTTAAGAATGTCTGTAACTCAGTGCTAAGAAATTATTATTCGAAATACAGAGCATTTCAAAATATTAAAAACCCGAAAGACTGAGCGTTTTTAGATTTTTCTTAATGTACTTTGTAATAGGAAATCACACAAATACCTTTACCGTTTCTCTTGATTTTGGTAGTACGTGTCTTTTCTTATGTGACATGGGAAAATCTTGTAAAGCGACACAGAGTGAAACTCGTGCGGCCTAGGGGGCAGTTAGTCGGGACGGGAGGACGTGAAAATCCGGCAAAAATGGGCACGAAGAAAGTTTTCTAGAACGAGCGCCGACTTTTACCGTGTTTTATGATGTTTTATGCGTGGTGCTTGTTGGACTTAATTCTATGGAGTGATTAGTGTATGAACCCCGAGAGTTGTCCAATGTACACGCACTATAACAGGTTTGATACAGTTTTCTGGAGACCATACCAACATTTTTCAATCGGCTTTTTAAGCGGTCTTCTCCAAGTCAGATCAACGTGAAATTTTCACCAATAACTGGTTTTGAATTGAAGTTTGGCAAGATATATTTTCTGGTAAAAATCGATATTACCATGACGACGATAAACAAGAAACTTAGAAATCAGTAAAAGTGAAATTTAGCGCGTTTAAGATTTCGCATTGAAAATCCCACATAGGCATCTTAAAATATGATATATGGCATATATATTTTGCAAGAATAAAAAAATTCTGTATGTTTGAATTAAAATAAATCGCAATAACATTTCAAACCTTACTATTTGTGTACTGGTATTAAATTGATCGAGAGATTAACACTTGTTTTGTGAAATTACTTAATGGTAATATCAAAAAACAGTTCAAAAAGTAGCTTGATGTTATGTTTGTAAACCTTGAAAGTTTTGTTTACTTTCTCTTTTGCGATCTTGAGAACTACCTTTTTTCCTAACATCGCATCATGTGCAATTTTTGGGTAATTTTCGATTTTAATGGCTCTGAAAGTTTCATTGGCATTGATTCTCTGAAATGCCTTATAAATTTAAAGATGAAGACGACGTACGAACCGGCCGAAAAAATGGCGTGCCATTGTGATAATGGTCGATAATGAGATGCACGCTCCGTTTGACTCAAGCATACGGTCCGTAAGCAAGGTTGACGATCCGTACGGACCGGCAACTGCAACTGCAACTGACAGTGCGACAGTACTGAACATGGGTGTACACCCCGCGTGGGTAAATAGAGTTAAATAGGCCTCCTAATAGAGTATGGGGCAGCTGCGAAGGCAATATATTTTTGGTTGCAATATATTATCCCTTCTCGCAGCTTCGCCGCTCTTTTTGGTATACCACAATAGTGGACAATGGATATAACTGCTTTGCAAACGAAATGGCTCTGTAAAGTAGCCTTCTACACAGAATTTCTTTGGAGTTTCATAGACATGCAGTATTTTACCCTCGCATGAACAGCTACGCAGGAATAAGTATGCGATAAGCTTAAAGAACGTGTGTGAAAACTATAAACATAATTTGCCTACCCACGTAGCAAGTAAGCGCTCTTCGGAACTGGTTCAAACGTGCAAGAGCGTTCCAGTAAGGATTCGAATTTGTGAGATTGGAGGTGAATAGAACGGCAAATTTCAGGTCAGACCGGTCTAACCGAAAAGACTAGTCCATCTCGAAGGGTGCACCTTCTTATCCGAAACTCTTTCGGATAAACGGGACTGATGCATTCACGTTCTGGACAAAAATCTTTCTGGAAATGTTGGTTGAATGGATCGCGCCCCCATATCCAACCGACGCAAAATAAACCAATGAGAATGATTTCAAGTGACGTTAATTGTTGGAAGTTACGTTGATATGAAAATACTGGTTAAAGAATGGGAAAACAATAACAGCAGGTTAAGTCTACAGGAATTGTTATATTATGCCTCAGTTTTAAAGCAACAAAAAAAGGGATTTTTTTTATCACGAAGCTTCAACGGATGGTGAAGCGTTAACCCTTTCACTCCCAGGCAGTCAGAAATTTTCACAAAATTTTCATTGAAAGTCTTTTTCAAACCTTTTGAGAGTATTCGATGTTCGTTTAGAAATGTCAAGCGCTTCCAAAACTTATTTTGCTTTTCCAGTTGACGAAATATCCAAGCTTGGGCCTCCGAGGGGGGGGGGGGGGGGGGGTACTCCCTTATATAGGCTATATAGGTATGTGCCACCCGATAGGGTAGGGTTTTTGAGGTGCTCAGTCCCTAAATAGGGTATCCATTTTGGTATTTTTGGTATTGTGATCCTTAGATATTCCTTAGATAGGGTCACTAAATTGCAGTATCCACCCCAACGCGCAAAACGAAAAGGATATGGTATGTTAAAACTGTACTGCACGCCTGAATTGGGCCTTAAAAAGGTATCAAATCTCGATTTTCTACCCTCAAATAGGGTCCGGGTTTTCACGAAGAATAGAAAATGGTAGCGAAAACACGAGTTGAAGCATAAAAAAAGTAGGGAAACTTCCATTTAAGTATTTTAAAAAGCGCCTTTCAAAATAGCGACAGTGATGGTACCAATATTCCTCTGTAGTGCTTGAAGTAACAACTGCGTGCGGTAATTTCCCAAGGCAAGTCCTTGACGTCTGGCTTCAGCGCGGTCGTTCATCTGTACTTGAATTTCAGGACGACTTATATCCGCGTTTATTGCAGCTTTCAAGGCACTAACAGCTTGTTCAACAATGTTGAGAAAGGGACTGTAAAGCCCGGTTTCCATATGATCGCTACGATCGCTGCGATCGCTGCGATCGCTGAAAAAAAAGTTCAGCGATCGTAGCGATCATATGGAAACCACTCTCCAGCGATCGTAGCGATCACAGCGATCGCAGCGACAACGATCGCTGCGATCGCTGTGATTCTATCTCAGCGATCGTAGCGATCGTAGCGATCATATGGAAACCAGTCTCCAGCGATCGCAGCGATCGCAGCGATCGCAGCGACGGCAAAAATACCATGATGCACTGCGTACGCTCACTCAAAGGGTGCGATTTGGCCCTTTTTATGGAAGAAGTGCAAAGATACGACTGTCTTTACAACAAATTTTGAAAACAATTCACAGCCGCTATGTTGAATTTCAAGAATGAGGCGAAACGATATTGTCAGACCCAGGTCCCCTCGATCTTCATTCACTTTCTCAGCGATCGTAGCGATCGCAGCGATCATATGGAAACCATCAATCGCTGCGATCGCTGGACTATTTTTTTTCAGCGATCACAGCGATCGCAACGATCGTAGCGATCGTAGCGATCGTAGCGATCATATGGAAACCGGGTTTAAGGTGGCAATTTTCTTAATTCTGAATTAGGTCCGGGAATGGCAGGATTCCTGTGGGCTGGCGCACCATCATAAATGAAAATCACGTTTTCACCAGGGTCGAGATTTAGCCTTGTCTGCGCGAGAAAATCATCAAATCTTCGGCCATTCATGCCTGGCATGAATGTCTGCATAAACCTGAACCACTGTTCACTTTTGGCGACAGTGATGGTACCAATATTCCTCTGTAGTGCTTCAAGTAACAACTGCGAGCGGTAATTTCCCAAGGCAAGTCCTTGACGTCTGGCTTCAGCGCGGTCGTTCATCTGTACTTGAATTTCAGGACAGATCTGAACGACCGCGCTGAAGCCAGACGTCAAGGACTTGCCTTGGGAAATTACCGCTCGCAGTTGTTACTTCAAGCATCATCACTGTTGCCAAATGTGGACAGTGGTTCAGGTTTATGCAGACGTACTTACCAAGATGCATCAATAACAAAGCAATCGAAGGATAATAGCCTTAAACTAAGAAACAATTTTGAAATTTTGTTTCCCTTTATTGTTTGTCATTATTACACAAATGTTTAACGATTCGCGGGATTGAATGTAACTTTACAATAAATGATTGTCTCTTGACGCCATTGATTGTGCGTCTCTATGCTAATTGTCTTATTGAATGTCTCTTTTTCACTTATGATTGTCAGAAGATGTTAATGATTTTCTTTTGGTGTTATTGATTGTCAATTGCGCGGTTTAAATGTCCACTTGGCGTCCTTGATTGTCGAAAGATGTTCTTGTTTGTCTGTTGACACTATTGAACGTTTATAAACATGCAAATTGCGCTCTTGAATGTTCCGTGGCGTTAATGAAGTGCTTCTTGGTGTTATAGAATGTATATTCGCCTTATTGATTCGACACTTCGCGAAAATGAATGTCTTTTTCGCCTAAATGATCAGCAAAAGGTGTATTAACTTACGCAGTGTTATTACTTTTCCGACACTTAATAAGTGTTAGAGTGGTTTTCAAACGAGTGTCATAAAACCCAAACCAAAGCAATTCCTTTGACCAATCACAACAGACGCAGACAATCAATCCATGAACCAATCAGAACTCGAATAAAATACATGTAGCCGGCGCCAAGCGCGCGAAAACACGTGCAAAACAAGTCACGATTGGTTTTGGTTTACTTCTGATTGGTTTATAAAGTGGCGCGGGATGTTTTAGCCAATCACAAAGCGTAGTCATGCAAAGTCAAAGTAGCCCGGGAATTACTTCAGACACTCAATTTAGAACCTCTCATGCTCATGTCAATACATTTTTCACATGCAACCTCGAATCAGTTCAGTTTACAACTGAGCGAGTCACCTGTTTTACAATGGCGTTTTGGCAACTTGTGGAAGGATTATTTCGATTAAATATGGCTGAAAGCGACACGTATTTTAGTCCCAGGTTGGTCCCCTTCTCCGCCAAATGTTATTGTGATCGAACACACGAATGACGTCTCGAATGCCATTTTGGTCGCGCTCAAAATGTCGCAATTCAGGCCCCGACGGGAGGTTTCAAACCGCTAAAAATAGTGGATCCTCTTCGCGCAAAAGAGGAAAACGACTGAAAATGAAACAAAGGTGATAAAAACAACATAAAACCTTAAAACAAAACAGTAGTGAAATTTCACTTCATGTGTACTTTAAGTTAAATGCTTGGAATTAGACGACGCAAGATTGCAAGCAAACACTCGGTAGCATTCGCCGGATAAAGCGAGTCTATCTTTTAGCGCTATGGTTCTCGCCTCAGTGATTTACCAAGTGAAACGATTATGCCGCCTTCAGTGGCCGGCCTGGTCGCAGGTCTATATTAAAAATGGCAATTTTATCGTGAGTTGGAAAAAATATCAAAACTATAAACGAACAGCCATTTAAAAGTGTTCATACCCCATTAAATGATGATGCCAAACTAAACAGTCACAACTCGCTAGATATAATGCCGTTTAGAAACCATGGCGTTCCATTGCGGAGAAAATGTCCAAATCGTAAAATGAGAAGTCCAGAATCGAAAAGATAATCCAAAACCAGAAAATGAGTCGAGATGTACAAAATACCGGGAAAATATGAAGTAAAAAAAAATATATCGAAGTGTCGAAACTAGGAGTAGACGCTGACCAGCCGTTTCTTTAGTTTGTGGTCTCAGTCTTCGCAGCCTTTTGCGGGTAATGGCGGAACCTTGGTTACCCAGCGTATAGAGTGTTTTCACTGACGTCATATCAAAATTCAGGAGCAGTTTTCGATTCTAAAATGTTTATGGAATTGTAGAGAGTTTAAAACTACACATCTGGGCCAAATTTTGAAGCGCAAGAGCATTTCATTCAAGAGTTCTAGGCGAATGAGTATAGACATTTTTAGTAAGAAATGTATGGAGCGGCCATCTTGGTGTCCCACTAAGGGACACCAACATGGCGGTCAAACATTTAAAGACTTTAATGTCTTAATAACACCAAAATATAAGAGGCATGAAATCGGCTTATAAGCATCTATAAGTCATTAATAACTTTCAACTAGTTCAGCTTTGTTTATTTTCACGGCTTATCTGAAATAGCGTGACGAATTGCGTGACACATTTACAACCTTTATAAATCGAAAACGAAACATCGTTAAAACCTGAAACTTTTTGTGAAAGATTATAACCCTGGTATCCACATACCATGTTAGAAACAGCTTTGTAGGATGTATACTTTAGATTTTTTAATTTTTATGACGTCATGTGAAAACACTCTATAGGAGTTTTTTTCCTCACTTGTTAGACTTCTAGAGGACGTCGATGCAGCTTCGTTTGACAACACTAAATAAAACCTATGGCACCCAGGGTTGCCGTGTTATTTTACATTTGCGAAGAATGAGACCACAAACTGAAGATACGGCTGGTCATCGCTTACTCCTAGTTTCGGCACTTCGACTTTTTTTTAGACTTCATATTTTGTACATCTCGACTCATTTTCTGGTTTTGGATTATCTTTTCGATTCTGGACTTCTCATTTTACGATTTGGACATTAACTTTTGTCCGCAACGGAACGCCACAAGAAGCCATAAAGCCAGTACAAAGCTACCAAGAAACGACTGATGGATATCATTTAATGCGGTACGGTATGAACACTTAAATGGCTGTTTATGTATAATTTCGATATTTTATCCATCTCGCAATAAAATCTCATACAAATCCTTCTATTTTTTTCGTCGAGAGGATTGCTATTGTGAGCTGTGGATACTGTCTCGTTTTGACTTTAGTTCTAGGGGGATGAGTTCTAGGTTGTTTATTGAATGCCCGGGAAGAGTGGAGTGATCACAAATTAAACGGCAGTGGATTAGCCAAGGTGTTTTTTGTTTATCTTTTTCATCTACACGTCTATGTACTCCAAATCTGTCTCTGTCTGTTTCTCTGCGGGGAGGGGGTGGGGGCGGGGTGTTGTCTGCGTTGTGTGGCTCTGAATCTGAATATAGTCGCGATAAACTCCTTTCTTATTATCAGTAACACTTTTCTACCGGATAAAATAACAAGGAAGGAGAAGGAATTAAAAGTGCAGTCCCAATCAAAATCCCATACAAATCCTATCTTGTTTTTGTTGAGAGCCTGGGCTCCCTGTGGAGAAAGATCCCAGATCCCCATTCACCCGGTAAGAACTCGGGAAGCCCCCCGCAGGAACGCTTTCATTCTGCACAAAAATCTCAAAATGGCGGCGTCGAACTGATCCTATGTAGTCTGTACAGTGAGACTGATTGCAGCAGAAGAGAGAAAACAAGGTAAGAAATCGAAAGGTAGAAAGATAAAAGCTGAACTAGGAGACTACTGTATAAGAAACGTACCTAAAATGGAGGGTTGTCCGCAAAAACAACTGATAAAGTACTTCCGGGTGGAAATTTCTAAGTGAAAGACTTTGTTGTGGATTTTAGAAAGTTAAATCCAACAGTTCATAAGAGGATTCAAACTCGGCACTATAAATGCTGATGTTGTCCTCCGAGTAACTTCCGGTTTTTAGCAGCTAATTTTGATTTGTTTTCGCGATCCTACAGTATAAAGCTATTAAAATTTGGAAGGAATCCTCACCGCAGGGATTGATACTGGGAACAGATATGTGAAAGATTCCAAAGAACTTTGCGTTGTTGTAGTCAATCTTACCACCGTGCGGATGATCAACCACTTTGAATTTACATGTATCTGATCTAGCTATTGCAGGAGAACTCAAGTACATGTATTCAAGTGTTTTCTGCTATTAATAATGTCTATTATAATAACAGAAACCCATAAGTGGGTTGAAAGGTGCTATGTAACGCGCATTCATAGCTTCCGAATATTCATTTTTTGCTTAGTACCATACTTGGAAACCCCTCGGTCCCTTGAGATTGGAAGCAAGTTGTTGTAGTGAATTGATTGGTTAATTTTTTTATCTTGATTTTCCAATATGGCTGTAACAACTTCTTAGCAATTAAATTGAATAATCAGAAGCTTGTTTTGAAGTGTACAAGAGACAGTTGCACATTTCAACCCACTTATGGCTTTCTGGTAATAACCAAAGGTTAGGCAGTGCAGGCGACATCGATGCAAGGTGTTGTAAGATTAATAAAAGTTTAACAGACGTGCTATGATATAATTCCTCGGGAAGCGAGGCTGGAGGCCTCACATACAGTGTAGTGATTTATGATTAGTCTGCCAAAGAGCTCAGCAGGATCCAGTTTCGTGTGTACTTTTGGTCATATATATATGGTGGACACACAGCACACACTCAGGTTATGCAAAATTTTTTACACCACAGTCTACTTCCCCTGTTGCGTGACAAACGAAACCAGAACTTCACTATCCCCACACTGCCAAAATAATTTCATCCCCACCCTAGCTTCACGAGGACCTGCAAGTCATGATCACGTAATACTGTAATTTGTTGTGAAAGCTTGTTAATTCATCACATTTGATTTCAAAAGAGAATTTATACTTCATACCACGTATTTAACTGTAAAAAGCTCCCTTGATTCAACAAAATAATCAAAAAAGGTTAATATGTGAAATCTTTGAAATCACCTTATTTATGGAGCGGTTTTCTGCAATTGGGTGTCAAAAGTAGTTTTGTGATTGTTTTTGTTTTCCAATGCTACACTTTGTGATTGGCTAAAAAAAATCTGGTGCAACTTTCTCAACCAATGAGAGGTAAATCCAAAACCAATCGTGACTTGCTTGCACACATTTTAATTCCTATGCTCGGTGTCAACAATGTATTTGCTATATGAATTCTGATTCATTGGTTCATTGGCAGTGGTTGCATCTGTAGTTGTGATTGGCCAAAGTGATTACTGAGTAATTACTTTGGTTTTGGTTTTACTGCATTGAATTGAAAACCACTCTGACTAATACATTGCAAACCACAAAACTTGTTATAGTGCATCATGTATGCTCACAGATTGTGTCTCAGGGAAAATCCAAAATGGCAGAATTGTCTAAACAATATTTTTGTAAAATGTCGAATGAAAATGAAGGTTTAAAAGGACACATACACCTTGCGAGCAGTGGATTCTCCAATGCCAAGCTATGCCGAACAAGAGAGAAACCACTGCGGGCATCCATTAGCTTTTCCATCAAGCATGCGCAACCACATGACGCCCCACGGGATGCCCCATGTGATGCCCCACATGATGCAGTTGATGTCAGTTCCTCTATTTTTCCCACTGCAATATAATGGGTTCCTTGCATAGAAAACAAAAGTCAAGTTTGACAGAAGATTAAACAACATTAATGATAAGATGGGTTTGTTTGAATGGTTTGTTAACATCGAGCTATGCTATGCGCACACAAATAACGCCATTGAAAAAAATGTTTGGGCTAAAATCTCGGCAAGTTTGCATCATTTACTCTTTTTTTCAATGTTTGTAACTTTGAAAAACTTTAAGAAGATGTTCTATCTAATTTGTTCTGTTTCAACGAGCAATTTATGGCATGACAGACAGACAGATAATGTTATAGATGTGCAGCAGATTACAATGAAATGTATTAATCATGGAGGAATGTACATGTAATGCGAATTAATTTGAAATCACTACTAAGCATAACAAAGAAGTCATAACAAAGAAGCCATTTTGATTCTTATATAGCAGTTACATGTAGGTGGATGAGTGCATGCATGAGAGGCTAAACAAGTATATGGTTCAAAATTAATTTATATATCCATGGCACTGGACAGCGGCTCGATCAAAGGAATTAATGGACGCTCGCAGTGGTTTCCCTCTTGTTCAGCGTAGCTCGGGGTAGGAGCATCCACTGCTCGCAGGGTAACATACATACTTGACTAGCACACCACCATAGTGTGGCATAATAATAATAATAATAATTAATAATAATAATAATAATAATAATAAAGATCATCCAGTTCATTTATGAAGATAATAATAATAATAATAATAATAATAAGTGCTGTCAGTGGTGAATTTTTCTAGTAAAATATATATAAGGTATGACTATGCAGTTTCTAGCAGAGCTGTACAAGTGCATAAAACCAGGAAGCTTCACCATTGTTGAGCACTATACATGTACAATTTTGGTGATCATAAATATTTATCAAAAATTTGAACCTGGAAATTGGAAATTACATGTTTTGTGCGATTTTAAGTGTAATTGAAAGGGATTAATTTGTCAAAACAGTCTTATTCCTTTTATTTTTTATTGACATTTTTTTCTTCATCAGCGAATGGCTGCCTGTACGTTCTGGTCAGCAATTTGAACCTGACAGAGTTGGAGCAAGATGGAACATTGCCTGAGTTCAGCTTCTCAAAAGGTTCACTATATGCTTTTACATGTACAGTAAATACCCACATAATAATATAAAAACCTAGACTTTTCCAAGTTAGACTAAAAAGGTTCTTAATATATATTTGGCTACAGTATTTAGGTTCTTTAATAGGTTCTTATTTTCTTAAGAGGAAAAGGTGCTTCTGCAGCTGCTGGTCTGACAACTACAGTAGTCTATATGGGCAGAATTCCTTTCTGATCCCACTGGAACAGAAATCATACTTGTGAAATGGTTGATAACTGTTACTGTTATTGATAGTGAGTCTACTATACTGTACAAATCTATAATCAAGAGATTCGAGGCACTAACTTATTTGTGGACACTCAATACATTACTCAGTATATCAAATTACAAGAGATTCTGTACTTTCTGATTCCCATAGTTATAAAAACAGTTTTTCAAATAATAACTATTTTCCAAATAAGAACCAGTTTTAAGAACCAGGTTCAACAGGTCGTGACCGGTATTTAATGGGGGTTTAAGTGCCAAAATTTTAGCCTGTAGTCTCTTGGGTGTTTACTGTATTACACAAGAAATAAATAAAAAGAACACAGAAATACATGTAGTTTCATGATTGCATGTATTCTTTTTCTACATAATTATTGAAGCAGCTCAAGTGAATTCTTTTGTCCTCTGTTTGATTTAAAACAAAACAAATCAACTAAAGCAATTCAGCTCCTCCTTTGTTTTGGTTACTTGTGTTTCAAGGAAAAGTAATGGGCTTCAATATTTCCTTAGATTTACAGTAGTATTATTAGCCTGCATTGATTCACAGTTTCAAGCAGATTATAAGCCTTCACTCTATTCTCTATTTGAAAACAGAGCTACTGTTAGTAATATAAATTTTGACCGATTAATTTGGATTTTAAGGCCAAATCATTGCTTAAGAAAACAAAGAAAGAAAGAAAAAATTAAAGCCATTTTTCTCCAATCCCCCTCCCCCCCCCCTCCATTAGAAATGCTCACAGACTGCATGAATTACATTTACAATGTAATGTATATTTACCATTCAAATGAAAATAACTGAGCAGCGGTGTCTTGACACTAAATTGTGCAATTGGTTGGTTTAAAGGTACTTTTAGTGCCTCTTTTGACTATGAAATGTTTAATATACTGTAAGTTGCTTTCTGAAGCTTTAAATATATTGTTCTTTCGTAGGCTAATTGTCCTGATATCAGCATCTCCGCCACACCACAAGAAGTACCTGGACAAGACACCAGACCACCCCTGAAAGTTACTCTTCTTGGTAGTGAGTGGAATTCATCTGCTGGTGGTTTGTCAACATTAAACAGAGAGCTTGCCATTCACCTTTCCAAACATCCACAAGTGGAAGTATCCTTGTTAGTCCCGGAGGGAGCTTGTAAAGATGAGGAAAAAAGAGAAGCTCAGAGTTTGGGAATTACTGTTGTTGATGCAAAGGAACGCCCAGGATACGAGCCTCTTGATTGGTTGAGTTTCCCACCTGAGCACCTCAGCATGAATATTGTTGTTGGCCATGGTGTGAAACTTGGCCGGCAAGGACAAGTGATAAAATATTTGTCTCAATTTCCAAATTGTAAGTGGGTTCAAGTCGTGTATACCGCTCCAGAATATCTTAGCAGGTACAAAACCTATCCTGATCGTATTTCGAAACATCAGGTCGAAGTTGACCTTTGTAAACTCGCCGATCTTGTTGTGCCTGTTGGACCCAGATTGAAAGAGGCTTACTCTTCATATTTACGACGCTGCAAGAAAGATCAGGATGTTTTTCCAATCACTCCAGGACTTTTTGATAGGGAATTTGGGGATTTAGAACAAGCTCCTAACGAGAACGCTGATTTCAAAGTGTTGATTTTTGGTCGTGGTGATGATGAGGACTTTGACCTTAAGGGGTACAACATCGCAGCTGAAGCATTTACTGATCACCGGCTGAAACAGAAACATTATCATCTTATTTTTGTGGGTGCTCCTGAAGGAAAGCAAGGAGAGGTAAGAAAAAAACTTCTCCAATGTGGCATTGCTGAAGAGCAGCTGACTGTCAGAAAGTTCATACAAAGCAGGAACAGAATGAAAGACTTACTGTGTGAAGCTGATCTTGTCATCATGCCATGGAAATCAGAGGGGTTTGGTCTTGTTGCCCTTGAGGCCTTGTCTGCTGGTTTACCCATTCTTGTGGGAAGTAAATCAGGATTTGCCAAAGCATTAGAGAATGTACTGTTTGGTAAATCGTGCATAGTTTATTCAGATAATCCTACAAAGTGGGCAGAAGCAATTAAAGCTGTTCGTGTCAGACACAGAATGAGGCTTCAAGAGATCAAAGCACTGAGAGCATCTTATGGGATGATATACAGTTTGAAGGAACAGTGTGAATCCCTTGTGGAGAGGATGTGGAGAATGTTTCACGGTAAGAATCTATAGCACCGTAATTAAAAATTTGGTATTCGTGATCTCTAGTCCAATTTATTGTACATGCAAACAACTGAAACAAGTACGGAAATCAACTTAGTGTGAGATCATTTTAGCTGTAAACATTTACAAATCCATTATGGAGTCAAGGTAGTTTGTTTTGAAAAGTGACTGTGTTGCATGTCATATCTACATGTGAAACTTTTGGTCAAGTAATATGGGCAACAAAATCGTGCAACCTGTTGTGCTACAATAGGGAGCTTAAGCAACCACAACGGCGACAGCAGCAAGAACGGCACAAAACAATACTAGGTTTAATGAGTGAAAACAATGCCTCCGTATGTGCGTTTTACATTTTGGTACATTTCTTTGCTGTTCCCTGCAAAACAACAACGTCAAATGATGAAATTATAGGTTTTGTGGAGAATGTGAACACACGACGGTTAATTTTCCTTTCTCCATTTGAACTGGTAAGCCATTCCAGGCACATGAGACAAACTAAACAAATTGGAACAACTGCAAAGTAGTTTAAAACAGCTTGAATCCTTTTTTCAAGTGACGTTTTTCCATGGCATTGCCATCGTCGTTGCTTAAGCTCTCTAATGTTGATTTACCACATACATGTAGGCACGCAACAAATCAAATGTTGCAGAAAGTAGACGTTGCTTCTACTTTTTGCAACAAGGTATTAAATTTGTTGCAAGCATACATGTACATGTAGGTGGTTATACACCCAAACATCAGGGCTGCAATCTGCAACACAACATTGCTGTGTGACAAGTTGCGCTTTTTTGTTGCCCATCCTACTTCGCTATCACCTTTACAAGTTATTGCTCTCCTTGAGATAACTACCCGGTATTTTAAATATAAAGTCAACATGATAAATGCATTTAAAGATGTACTTGTTATAATTCATTTATGTACGAGTGGCTACTGCATTAAGTGGAGTTTCCCTTTTAGTTCATTCAAATATCTCAAGTTTCAATATGTAAATCACATCACTTCCCAAAATTAAATGTTCAGAGAGTTAAATCTTGGCAATTTAGGCTAATGTTATTCCTAGTGATTATTTTTAGTGATTACTTTGTGAGAAATGGCTTATATACAGTACATGTAATTATTCAAAAGAAGTCTATTTTCACGTTCAACCATTTTTCATGGAACATGTTGCAGTTTTTTGACAACTCCCTCGCGAATAAAGCTTTCAATAATAATAATGATAATAATAATAATAATAATAATAATAATAATTTTTTTAATAATAAAAAATTAATATACTTTATTAACAAATTTCTTAAAAATCGATTAAGCCTTAACATCAATCTTATGTACACTTGCAGGAAAAAGCTATAAAGTTCATTCATATAAATTTTCATTTATAACGCTTGACAAGTTCAAGCAAATAGATATTCAAAAATATATAATTTAAAAAACTAATGGAATAAAACAAATACAAAATATTAACTATACGTAATTAAATAATAATAATATAATAATAATAATAATAATAATAATAATAATAATAATAATAATAACAATAATAATAATAAGAAACTGGTTTAAGAAACTGACTGGATTGCACGCTAGATTGCAAGAATGCTTGCAAGACTGTATATGTCAAGGGAATGTACCAGAGTGGATGGTCAGGGGAAGAACAGTTTTGATACAAAAGAACCCAACGAAGGGTGCCCTGGCCTGCTTACCCATGATGTGGAAGCTCTTGACAGGAGTTATGGGAGAGAAGTTATACCAGCACTTGGAAAGGAATGGACTGCTAACAGATGAACAGAAGGGGTGCAGGAAGGGATCTCGAGGAACTAAAGATCAATTGCTTATAGATAAAGCAATCCTGAAGAACTGCCGGAGAAGGTTGACAAACTTGTCAATGGCCTGGATAGACTACAAGAAGACATATGATATGGTGCCACATTCATGGATCTTGAAATGCCTGGAGATGGTTGGGGCTGCCAAGAATATGATCTCTATTATCAGCAACAGCATGGAGAATTGAAAGACCGTATTGACATTAAGAGGAACGGTTCTCGGGCAGGTAGACATTAGGAGAGGAATTTTTCAAGGTGACTCCTTGCCACCACTACTGTTTATAGTGATCATGTTACCCTTGACCCTTGTACTACAAAAAATGAGAGCTGGATACAGACTGGCAAAGGACACGAAACCCATTAACCACCTGCTTTTCATGGATGATCTGAAGTTGTACGGAACTAGCAAAGATCAACTAGACTCACTTATTCAAGTAGTAAGGATCTTCTCGTAAGATATTAAAATGTCGTTTGGGCTTGACAAGTGTGCTGTCCTGGAAATGAGAAGGGGAAGACAAGTTGGCAGCGGTGGAATAGACCTACCCGACGACCAGCACATCGGGGAAATAGTGGAAGAAGGTTATAAATATCTTGGCATCTTACAGTTGGACCAGACTCTCAACACCAAGATGAAAGGCAAGATAACAGCGGAGTATATCAGAAGAGTCAAGAAGTTGTGTAGGTCAAAACTCAATGGAGGAAATTTGATCGGTGACATTAACACCTGGGCTGTAGGTGTAGTACGCTATAGTGCGGGGATTGTGGACTGGACAATGGAGGAGGTAACCAACATGGATAGAAGAACTAGGCAGATCTTGGCAATGAATGGTTGCCTTCACACCAGGAGTAATGTTGCAAGGTTGTACCTGCCGAGAAAGGAAGGGGGAAGAGGATTGATTGGCATCGAGGAGTGTGTAAGTAGGGAGAGCAAATCCCTTCATGGCTACCTAAGAGAGAGCACAGAGTGGATGCTTCAAGCTGCGTTGAAGGAGAAATTGATTGTTGAAGAAGAGAGCCTGCAGGACTATGAGAGAAGGAGGAAAGAAGAGAAAGTTAAAAACTGGAAGGAGAAAACCTTACATGGTGCATTTGTTCAACAAATATCAGATGAAGCTGGAGAGGAGTCTTGGAGATGGCTCAGGAATGGATTCTTAAAAAAGGAGACAGAAGGTTTGATTCTTGCTGCTCAGGAACAAGCTTTAAGAACAAACTCTATCAGGTACAGCATAGGTAAGACCTCAGAGACACCACTGTGTAGATTGTGTGGGGATGCCACTGAAACAGTACGACACATTGTCAGTGGATGTAAGAAGCTTGCCCAGAGAGAGTATAGGAAGCGTCACGACAAGGTAGCCCTGCGGGTACACTGGGAGATGTGCAGGAAGTATGGGATAGAGTGTTCTGACAAGTGGTATGACAATCAACCCTTGCCGATCGCAGAGAATGGAGAAGTGAGGATTACCTGGGACATGACTATCTACACAGACAAAGTGCTGAAGCATAATCGGCCAGATATAACTCTAGTGCATAAAGGTACACAGAAATGGACACTTATTGATATAGCTGTGCCAGCGGACCAGAATATCACCAGGACTGAGGAGGAGAAGGTTGAGAAGTACCAGGAACTAGCATTTGAAATTAGAAGGATTCATGGAGCCTCGAAAGTCACAATAATACCTATCGTGATTGGTGCTCTTGGAAGCATATCGAAAGGTGCAAAGACCTGGTTTGGAAAGTTAGATGTACCTGACTTCATTGGAAGTGTACAAATATCGGCCATTCTCGGAACTGCGCACTTGTTGAGGAAAGTGTTGTGTCTCTAAGCTACGGGGAGTGGCTGAGACACAATAAACATTACCCAGTAGAACATCCGGCAACTGGAGAGAATCGAATAATAATAATAATAATAATAATAATAATAATAATAATAATAATAATCATAATCATAATGAGTCTTTACGTTTCATAAGATAAACACACATATCAGATAAACACATATCCTATGTTACAAATATGAATATAAAAGCAAGCTACAGTACAAGGAGTCGATACTATTAATAAAATACTATAACGCTATAGCAAATACATATTAAGAGATTCTAATAAAAAGCTAACTTGTATTAAAAATTAGGCGGTTTACAAATGAAGTCATAAAACGCCGCGTGTTTACAGTTGTACTTTAGGTTTTACAGCTGAATTTCTTCTGAGTTGGTATTTTGTTCGCATAGAACATTAACACAAAACTTTCAATTGATCAAGGACAATAAATGTTTTTTTAAAATGAAGGGGTGAGAGTATGCCTTTATATATAGTTAGAGAGTTTGTACCATTTGAGTTTGCATGGATGACAAGCACCATAATTATATACAAGTATGTGATTTAGTTTCTTGCCTCAATAGTGTGTGCACTCAGCACAGGGAGCAGAGGAGCCAAATTTGACCTTTACGCGTTCGATCTTCGTTCTGTTGTTTACGAGTCTGTTTTTCGCCCCAGCGGGACCCCAAGCGTAATCGGAGCTTTCCGTTGGGTAACCGCAGACTGCTAACTGTGGGCGCCACAAAATCGTTACGCAGCAAGAAGAGAGACAAGGGAGGAAACAGCCCGGGGGGGGGGGGGGTACTCCCTATCATGGGCTATACGGGGATGCTCCGCCCGAAAGGGGTACCTGTTTTTAGGCTGGAGGTATGAAAGGGTCGTGATTTCACGAGTTGAAGTGTATGAAAGGGTAGGGATTTCACGAAGAATAGGAAAGGGTACCGAAAACACGCCGTAGAGGCGTAAAAAAGGTAGGGAAAACTGCCATTTAAGTCTTATTAAAAGGGCCTTTCAAAATATATCAAACAGACACACGTAAAGGCTATATGAAAGGGGTACCATTTTCATTGAAAGGTATATGAAAGGGGTACCATTTTCAATGAAAGGTATATGAAAGGGGTACCTTTTCTGTCAAAAACGGTATATGAAAGGGTAAGGGTTTGAACCTCGGGGCAGAGCATCCCCGTACAAAACTTTATTGAGTACCCCCCCCCCCCCGCCCCCGGGGGGAAACAGATTTGAGCCTAATTTTTGATCCCCGATTACAATGAAAAGTTCTGATTTTCGGTATATAGCTTTATATGGACAGCCTCTGGACAGCTTTTTAACAATTTCGATGAAGAGATCCATTAAACACTCATTTCGGTGATCGCTCATGTGGCGTTCAAAGTTGACTTTCGTAGGATGTGGACCGCAACATACTGGTGACGGAAATACGTCATACGAGAGGTGTGCGCATGACTGGAAGCCTTTGGCCTTTATTCATCTGAACATGTTAGCGTCTTTTCAACGAAAACATGCCATCTTTTCCGGAATATCTTCGATCAGTGCCATTCGGTGATTATTGTGAATAATGTGAATATTGTAAAGGTCTGCGAAGGAAGCAGGCAAGCTCGAAAAAATGTATTTAAGGACGTGGTGGAATTCGAATCCTTGTGAATCAATAGGTATGTCTGATGCAAGGTGAGAAGTTTTCACGCCTCCTGTGATCGTCAAAGCTTTTAATGTCAAGCTGATTGAAACTTCTGTTAAAACCCAGACGCTTGTTCAGGTTAAGCTATGGATGAATTCAGAGCCACTTCTTTGCGTTGACACTTAAGAAAAATATTATCTGTGACTAGCACTTTGTACGTTCTGAGTTTCTTCGCATGCAATGAGCTTCACTAGACCGCATTATAAGATTTTCCTCATTCGCAACGCGTTTCATTTCAAATCTCCCTCCGCTCCTATCATCCGCCGTGTTGTTTTGAATTTTGAATTAATAACGGTTGGCGTAACTTCCGTTTTATTGACGGCATGTCACTTTCGGAGTTTTTACTTCCGTCACCAGTATGTTGCGGTCCACATCCAACGAATCACGTGGTACTATGTTTCTTCCCTTGTCTCTTTTTCTTCTCGGAACTTCGTGCCTCGCTCGGAAAGCTTACGCTTTCCGGAAAGCGCCGATTACGCTTGGGGTCCCGCAGGGCCAAAAACTCGAAAACAACAGATCGAATAACGCAAGACACAGCGCGCGTTTAAAGCTCAAAGATCGAACGCGTATTAGGTCAAATTTGGCTCCTCTGCTCCCCGTGCACTCAGTGCGTGTTGTGACAAGAATTGTGTGTCTAGTTGGGATGCGCAGAAACAATTAGCACAAACTTCCTAAATGCATTTGAAGTCTTATTCTTCTTAGATCTCCAAAACTCCAACTATCCAGACATAACGTGTCAATAAGTAACCAATAACTAATAAAAATTGATGGTAGTTTGTGGGCTGTTGGTATTGACATTGCCATCAAATACGTGTAATTCAAACCAGACTTAGTTTACGATGATTCCATCCATCACTATTGAAAAGGTTATTGGTTCAAATCCATTGAAGACTTTTATTTTTTTTTCTGTCATATCTTTCCAAGTGCAATCACTACCTTGCACATCACACATTCTCTGACTTAAACTATTTAAATCAGGTCTGCATGAAATAACATGAGAAGACTGTCACCCTCTTTAAACATACACTTATTCTTTAGGCGAAGAATTCAAAGCATATATGCCCAGTTATGTTGTGGCCAGAGGACCAGAAGCCATTGAAGCTTACCAGAAAGCAAAAGAAAGTGGCACGATACTTGACAGGCGTGTGAAAGTACTGTTGATTGGACAGGACCGTGTGGGAAAGACAAGTGTTGGGAGATCTCTTAAAGGAGAGCAGTTCAGAAACAACGAAACAAGTACAGATGGTGTACAGATGCATGAGCCCTTCCAAAATCCTGGAAAGCAGCCGTGGAAAAATTTTACCATGGAACAAGAAACAACTGCATACCACCACAAATGTGCTGAGTACATTGGCCGTGAATTACATGCAGGGCCAACAGTTGAGCAAGCACCACAACAAGAGTTAGAAACAGGTTTTTAAATATTTTATTGAACTACATGTAAGTTATCTGTTTGATTATTCTTACCCAAATTTTGGTTTTCAACCCAGTAGCACAAAATCTTTTTTCTATAGGCTGCAGTTTTTTGGGGGAGAGGGTAATCCGGAATTGGATTTGTGATCTCAGAACATATGGATTCTTCATGACCAAGAAAAAAAAAATGTAAAAACGTAAAAATCCATTGGTATGCAAATGAACCTATTTTGATTGCTTGTGTTTTTCTTTCCTTCAACAAATAATTTTCAAAATTAATATATGCAATAAAATCTTATCTGAGTTGCCCATGATATGAAATCATAAAAGAAACAAAACAGCACAAAATGTTTCAAGTTGCACGCAAGACCGCTTGTCACTTTGTGCTTTTTTTTAAACTGTTCCCCCCAAAAATGCTCAGATCATGAATCATAAAATCCAAATTTAGATTTAATATGAAGAATCTCACCGCATAAATTCAACTACCCAGAGGTTTTCTTTTTTTTTTCGCGAAAACTGAGGTGGGAGCTGCAAAGCCGCTTGAAATAGACGCAACGGACCGAAACAAAATCAGTTTGGAAAACCGGTTATTTTATGCGCCTGTGGTGAAATGTTTTGGTCCAGTCATTCAAAGTTGCTGTTACTTCATTAAAACCCGCAGAGTCTGGAAATGAGTAGGAGTTGCCTATCGGCGACCTTATACAAATACTGTATGAGGTTGTGTAGTCAAGTGACCAGACGTCCGTCTCAGGAGCTTCTTTAAACCGTTCATGCAGTTGATTTTAAGAACAAGCTTTTAAGAACAAGCTCAGACACTGTTTATTCTTGTGAACATTAAGTTATTTAAGTGTATTGTAAATTTTATTATATAGTTTGAAATGTGATGTTATTTTTTTGTTTACTTATGTTTTTACTAGTCTAGGGAGGAAGATAAACTAGGAAAGGATAACCTCTTTTATCTCCTTTTCACGTTTCTCAATGGAATTTGTGAATAAACGGTTTTTATTATTATTATTTTTATTATTAATTTCACTTTAGAGAACAGATCACTGGAGCTGGGGTAGGATTCACCGGATTCATGATTCGTTTTTGAAAGAAGCCGCATTCGGATTTTCCCAAAAAAACGCTGTCATAGTCAGGTTGTAGAGAGTCGGGGAGCGGTTTACATGGCTGGTCCGGATATACAAAGCAGAGTTTTACGTCTTGATAACATAATTATGTTATAATGTATAATTGTTTTCTTTCAGAACCCCCTGGGAGCATCAGTTCCAACTCAGCAATGGATGAAAATCAGGTAATCACTAATGGATGTTTGAATTTTTCTGGTGTCGAGGAGGCAAGGACAGGGTTTTCGTTAAGTTTTGCAATAACAGGGAACACATCGTGGATAACAGGGACCATTTATTGGCACACAGTCCCAATTCGGGGTAGGTGTGGGAGGAGGGACACACCCTCTCATTGGGGAGGGAAGGGGGGTATGGAGGGCCTCCAAGTAACATGATTGAAATATTGAGGCCCCAAGTGTGTATTTTAGGCCATTTCCGACCAATTTGGGTCTTTGTTTTAATTGCTATGAAAGAGGCATTAGTATAAAGGAAGCACAGTTTTATTACACTGGTAATAAAGATCAAACAGCCCATCGACTTTAGCAGTTCTTTATTCAAATATCTTAGCAAGAATTGAAAAAGCCGCCGGAGTAAAGGTCCCGGTGTCCCTGCTCTAACAAAACCCTGGGGCAAGGATAGCATCAAACCCCAGCTTTGTTCTGAAGCACCTTGTTTTCACACTGACTATATTTTTTGTAAATTCCATTGTGTTACAACACCAAAGGAGAATGAAATCATTAAGGTTACACTAAAGGAATTTTCCGTGTCGCGCATAAAGCCTCATAAGCTCTCAGTTTTAATAGAAAGTATCCAAACCTATATATCAATTTAAAGCTTATAAAATTTAAAAACCAAACAAACAAAGAAGGCATTTCTGTACATTAAAAAAAGACAACATAGTACAACTAAGTCCCCTTCATGTCCTGTAAAGCGGCATAAAAAATATTCACCTGGTATTAAGGTTACAGTGTACCTTCAGATCGAAAATTTATCGAAATTTTTTTTTGACGTCAAAATAAAGTTTACAGAATGAACTTTCTTCGAAAAAAAAAATTATCAAAAAAAAGTGAAAATTGACGGAGAAATGACAGTATAACTTTTGTGGGCGGAGTTTGTTTATTAAGCGATATGCTTTTTTAAGCGCTGTTTTCTCAAAGTTAATTTTTCGCTTGTTGGGGACACTTTAAAGAGCTACAAATCAAAGGGAGTTTGTTCGATTTTCCTCAAATTTGGACAGAAGCTAGGCTAACATATAATCAACAAAAACGTGTCGGCGAATTTCTTATTTCCGAAAACTTTTTCGTCAAGAGCCATTTTCGTGCGATCATTCCAATTTTTTTTCTCCCTTTTTCGAAAACATTCTGTAACTTTTCACTGCAATTGAATATGGGAAATCGCCGACACGTTTTTTTAGCGCTTCGTCTCCGGAAACCCGAGAACAAATCAAATTAGCAAAATACAATAATCGCTTTGAGTTATAGCGTTTTAAAGCTGATTCGGACGTTCGAATTTAGACGTCGTAAAAAATTCGACAATTCACTTTATTACCAAATGGTTTCCATATTTAGATAGCCAGTTCTATAAGCTTTAATTTGATATCTGGGTTTAGGTATGTTAAGTGTAATCTTAAGACACTAGAGCTGTTATACTGGAGACACCCCCGAAGGTACACTGTAACCTTAAGTTAAGCAGAGACGTTCTTATGTGACGGACGGCAACCAGAAGTCAAGTGTTTTCTTTAGGCTCATTTTTGTGTCATCGCATCCATATATAACAAAGAGCTTTCCCATCAGTAGTGAGGACCAAAAACATGCCAACAAAGAGAACATGCAACTTTTGGTTGATGTCCTGTTGTCTACCGATGTTTCTGACATAAAGCTAATGATTTTTTTCTTTTTTAACATGACACGCAACAGAAGTCATCAATAAGTGGATTGTCAGACAACCTAAGACCGGACACTTTACAGACAGGTGTGAATGTATTTCAGTGAACTATGGTATATCTGTTTGATTATTCTTACGAAAACGATGTATCTGTTTTTCAACCTATTTTTCAACCCTACAGTCACGTCCTAGAGTGCCAGAGATGGGAGAATAGAACAAGAAAGAACGCTGTTAAGGAGGCTCGACTTATTTTTTTTAGCCCTGGGGTGCATGTTTAAAAATCAAAATTTCATAGGGAAGGCATGCTTCGATTGCTTTCATGCTCCACCAAGTTTATGAAAATATTAATGTGGTCAAAGTTTCATGTGTCACTGATTTTCGAACAACAGCGGTTACGATAGCAACGCTAGCTTGTTGCCCTTTATTTAAAACAATGTTGTTTTTTCTCATAATCTAGTCAGACACTTCATAAAAAAAAAATTAAAATTTTGTTGTACTCACGTATCACTAGCTGCAGACGAAGTTTCAAAAACAATTATAAGACGGTTTTCGAGTAAATCAAAAATCATTTTGGGGGCGTGATAGGCAAAACAGTAATAAAGAAAACGATTTGCACAAAGCAACATATTTCCAAAATGCCCTTCTTATATTATTTTAAAACAGCCAGCCTTTATGATAATGATTGTAAAGTAAAGGATAATCATTGGTAGATTTTGAGAAGAACGACATTGTTCAAAACAAAGGGCAATAAGCTAGCATTGCTATAGTAACCGCAGTCGCTTGGCAACTAGTGACACACAACATTTTGATCACATTTCATAATCGTATGTAAAAAGTATAAAGCAATAAAGCAATCAAAGCATGTCTTCCTTGCGAAATTTTGATTTCAAAACATACACCCCACGGCAAAAAAAGAAAAAAATCGCGTCGAGCCTCCTGAATTTAAAACGTTCGTTTGTCAGATCTCTAGACCCTGGGAAGACATATCGGTACAATGCCCCATTAAATGAACACGTTGCTGAAATTTAAAGTAAATGCATGGCGTGACCCAAGGGTATAGTTCGGATGAACTAGTGCTGAAAACAAATGGAGTTACAATCACGGAGAAACAGGAACTCATGGGGAAGTACACATTGTAAAAGTAATCAAGAAATGGCTAATTTGTGCATAGTACACTTGCGTGTATAGGTTGGAGAATGTAGCTACAATAGCTAAGTCCCCAAAGCACCCCATCCTATTGGTTACCATTATGGATCCCATTCGTTGTTTTGTAGTGGTTCACTATAGACACAACAGCTGGCATTATGGTACTAAATATTTATAATGATTCTAACCCCGACCTCCCGCTCTGCAATACAGTACTTACCCGCTTATAAGAACCCATTTTTTCAAATTTAGCCTAAACGGGTTCTTATGTAAATGGTGCTTAGTGGAATTTTAGGCTACGCAGGTTCTTAAATAGGTTCTTATTTAATGAGAAATATATTATACGCCTGTGAATGGTAGAAAGGTGGCATGTATATTAATTTAATGCCAAAAAGGCAGTATGTGACCATGACCCATTTTAGTAGATATTTTAATTCTCAGTATCAGGCTAAAAGTTGATTTAATGATATATATCTAATGTTTTTCCATTGTTTTTGGGTATGGTAATATATGCTAATGAATTTGAAACAAAGGAAAAACAAAAATTAACTGAGATAAAAAATTAACTACAACATATACATGTTCAAGTTCACTACTTTTGAGTCATGTTTTTTTGCATGAAGATTTTTTTAGGTTAACTTCTATAAGAACCTTTCTATAAGAACCTGTTTCAAATTTTAGGCTAAATAGGTTCTTATGTAAATGGGGTCTAAATTGATATTTTTAGGCTAACAGGTTCTTAAATTGCAGGTTCTTATAAGCGGGTAAGTACTATATGGTGCCCTGCCAACTGACCTAACCAGGCAGTATAGACAGGAATTATAGACGGATATACAAAACAGACTTGTGTGTATTTATGCTACCAGTTATTATAATATAATTTTCTTTTCAGAACTCCCTGTAGGCGTCAGTCGTAGATTGGCACCAGACGAAAACCAGGCAATGGAGGTTTGAATATTTCTAGCTATAATCCCGTTTTGGGCATTCAGTAAAAGTCCTTTTAGACGTTTTCATTGTTGCTTCTGCAGGGTTGATTTTTAACTTTGTCGTTTACGGCCCAGAGAACAAATTAAATCATCCCAGGGAACGTTTTGATGGGCATTCTGTAAATTGAAATAAAAAGACTGAACATAGCACATCTGAGCCCCTTTTTCTGTGAAATGAGCTACAACACAGCTAATAAATTAATTACCAAACGATGATCTTAGTTACTTAAAAAAAGATTGATGCTTTTAAATAGACTCATCAATGGTAATGGATTTTCTTTCTGATTCATATATCACCAGGCCTCATTCGAATCCACAATGCAGGCGGATAGCGACATACCGGACAAAATTGCGCATCTTATACCGGAAAAAGTAGATGAAATGGAATCCGATACTTCAGATGGGATTTGGCCAGTTATTTGGGACTTTGCTGGTCAAGCTGTTTATCGTGCCATTCATCCAATCTTCATGTCGCCGGAAGCAGTTTATGTCCTGGTGTGTGATCTTACAAAGGATCTTTTTACTACAGCTCTATGCAAAGTAAAAGAAGATGGCCGTGAAGAGGTTGAAATTCCAGCCCCTGACCGTGGTGACACTAACCTTGATCACATTCTGAGGTGGATGGACTTGGTGCACTCATTAAGGCAATCTGAAAGTGAATACAAGTTACCACCTGTGGTCCTTGTGGGAACACATGCTGATGAGGTTGGCTATCCTGAAAAGAAGATAGATTGTTTGAAGAACTTTCTCATGTACAATACACCGGATTTTCTTAAACGAATCGCCAAAACGTTAACGATAAATAACACTCTTGCTGGGCGTCTGTCCATTGACGGTGAAGAGGATCCACAGATTGTAAGGCTGCGGCAAGAGATATTAACTGTTGCAGAAACCATGCCCCACACAAAAAAAGAGGTTCCCTTGAAATGGCTTGAGGTCGAAAACAAAGTCTGCGATCATGTCAAAGAGAAAAACGAAAAATATATGTCAAAGCAGAAATTCAAAGTGGAAATCTTTGACAAAATCTGCCAACCTGAACTCGAAGATGTCTTGGAGCACATTTTGAATTTTTTGCACGATCGTGGTACAGTAGTTCATCATGACCGTCCTGAGAATCCAGATGGCCTGATTGTGTTGGATCCACAATGGCTTATCAGTGATGTACTCTGCAAGATTATAACAGCCAAACAACAAAAAGAGGATGAATTGGACATTCTATTACTTCGCAAGGACCTTGAAGATAAAGGCATTCTCCATGATGCGCTCCTTCATCATGCTTGTAGAAACCTGGAACTTGTTCACATCAAAGAATCCCTGATTTACATCATGAAGAAATTTAACCTTCTTTTTGAATGCAAAGGCAAGAATGAGAAGACAGTTTACTTAGTACCCTGTATGCTGACTAACAAGCCAGCAGAAGACATGATGAGCCACGTTTTCCAAGGATGTAAACCTGTATTTATCACATTTAGCACCAATTACGTTCCAGTTGGGCTTTTCACCAGGCTTCTTGTTATCTTTGGGGAGTGGGCTTCATCAAGAACCAACTGTGAACAGCCACAACTTTTTGCTAACGCAGCTCGGTTTTTTATTGGAAAAGTTACTTGTCTGGACATGTCTTGCTGCAAAACAGTCATCAAGATTCGCATTTGGACGATGGATAACTCAAACCCAGTAGAAAGAGAGCCAGGCCTTTCTTCAGAGGTGTCCAGGTGAAGTTAAATTAACTTAATTTCAGAAATACGTTGTTATTTTTTTTTCAAGAACGAATGTTTTTACTTTGTACAAAGGCAAACATGGTGAATATGTTTAACTCCTCTTGCAATGTGATGGCATGATCAGTTATGATATTGCATTGGTGCAACACAGTTTCCAAGTATAATTTGATTTGTCTACATGTATGTGTCAATTATGGACTATAATAATGTCGATAAAATTGTGATAAGAGCAACCACTTTTCCACTTCTAGAATTCTACAGAATGCCCTACAGAGACTGAGAGTAGAGTGCCGTTGGCTGCATGTAGTTTCCTGGAAGCTTTGTGGTCAATGCAAATTGTGTCCAGGTAAAGTCGACCCCAAAACTAGAAAGTGTTTTCGGCATCAAAAACGGGAATGTTTCCATGACGACTGTGCTCACTACGTTTCCGTACACAGTTCGCCTTTCTGCTGTAAAGATGGCAAGGGCCCCGACCTACGCATACCTCAGACTTGGATTCAGGTAAGCGTAAAATGGTAGGGAAAACGATATTCTGACAAGTTTTCTGTAGTACGTCGGTGGTTCTGTAGGCACGGTGGTCTAGTGGTTAGTGCGTCGGACTTTCAACCTGAAGGTCAGTGGTTCGAGCCTGGCCTCTGCTGTCATGTTGTTTCCTTAGACAAGAAACTTTGCTCCACGTTGTCTCTCTCCACCTGACCTAGGTGTATAAATGGGTATCAGCGACATAATGCTGGGGGGGGGGAACATTGTGATGGACAAGCATCCCATCCAGGGGGGGGGGGGAGGAGTAGCAATACTCTCAGTCGCTTCATGCTACAGAAACCGGGTTAAGCTCCGGAAGTTGTGACTCATTAGGCTCGTGAAGACTTACCTACGGCGGTTCCTAACATCGTCTTCTTCAGTAATAGATACATTTCCTTTGCAGTGGTGTCAGCCACTTGCCTTACACAAACTTAATCTTGTATTGGTTTCCCTGTGTCTCGCAAGTAGAGTAATTCAAGATTTCTGTTGTCAAGCTTTGGACAGCAATTTGTTGTTGTTATACTTGTGAACGTTTTTTAAACATAATTTCTCTGAATTTTATGTTTAAATATCATATAAATATTTATATTTATATTTATTTATTTATTCATTAAGTGTCACTTAATAACAACAACAACAACAACAAAACTTTATTAACGTGTCATACCATTATAGCTAGGCAATATCCCTTACTAATTAGGGGACACTTAATATATATATATATATATATATATATATATATATATATATATATATGTATATCTAAAACTATATAACAAATTCAAATAATTATGTATTTTACGATATTAATAAGCAATTCTATTAAAATCTAAGATAAAATAATTAAAATAACTAACTAAAAGTTGACTAAGATGTTTTCATGATGAGCAGAGGGTACATCCCTTACAGTTATCATCCGTCAGTTATCATCCGTCACGTACTGTTAACTATTGAATGAGACCGCTTCACGCACCGTTTTTTTCATTCCACGATTAGAAAAAAGTTCATCTCGTGATCACAATTTTGTTGACTGCAATTCGTCCACAAGATCGGTTATCATCGATAACATTGAACTGGCGATGATACGGAAGTTTTAAATCCCAGTCACCTGAATATTACCTGAACTTAAATTTTTGTAACTTGTTTTGGAAGAACTTTTTTTCCGTAAAAGACATTATCGAGCACATTTGAGGCGACCGCGAATTAAAATTAATTCATTGGAAGTTCAATGTTATAAAAACGTAATATTTAATAATAATAATAATAATAATAATAATAATAATAATAATAGCATAATATTTATACTCGGTAATGTTATCATGAGTAACATCACCGATCTTTAATCGATTTGCGATAAACGAAAATTTGATTACATGACTGATTTTCAAGTCATTTCAAAGAACATCTGCTATGAACAGTAGCAGGTTTGAATGTACTTTTATCTCATATTTTTTGCGTGTAAGTGTTTTTAAAGGTTATTTCTTTTATAGGCACTTTCCTGGGACCTCACTCTCCAAGAACAGTCTTGTGAGTTATTAACCATATTGCTTAGAATATTATTTACACGGAAAGGACAACTTTCCTTTATGTAATTGTTTTCATAAAAAAATGCCTCAAATCTGTCGTTAAGCTTTTTTCTCTTTAATCAGCCCTTTGGAGTTGCCATTTGATAGCATCCACCCAAACACGCCCCTCCCTTATCCATTCGATCTAGGTTAACACTCTCTTTCATCTCTCAAACTCACGTTGGACACCTTATGACGTCCACACAAGGTAGTATTATGTATCCTTTTATTAGTGACGTTCACGAGTACAGAACCCAATTTATTAGGCAGAGAACTGAGAGAATAGAGCCCAGTTAAGCAAAGAATAGACGATTTGGGGCTTAGCTCTGAACTAGAGTGTTTAGCATTAAGCACTAAATTTGAAAACGATTATGGGTGGGTGGGTCCGGAGGGGGGGAGGGAGGGAGCGAGCGAGGGAGGGAGCGATTTTCTAAGGATTTAAAAATACGAGCTTCTATACCCTGGTTGAGATAATTTTTTTTTAAAAATAATGTCATTTTTTTAACCAACAAACCAACTATGTAGCTACAGTCCTTGGAGGTTTATTTTCAAAACGATATTCGTTGCAAAGGCAAAGAACCAAAATACCCTGATGATTTGCGAAAACTGTAGCTTGTGAATAGGCCTCCCGGTTTGGGATATGACGAAAAGTAAAGCTGCGATTGAAGGGGGCCTTTTCTCTCCCTTTACCTCTTCTTCGCTTCGCTCACCGGCTTTTTTTTCACCCTATCCCCAAACCAAGAGTTGTTCACAGGCTACGAAAACTGCTTCATTTATTTTGATCACGTACTCAGATAACAGAACCGTTAGAGAAAACAAATGATAACGTGATTTCTAATTAAACTTGAAGGTAACAAAGGAAAACGTACCGTAGGTAGTGGTTTAGAGGAGCTGTCACATGATCCACGTCCAAGTAAGTGCCCCTGCATTGCCAACTATTTAGGTAACTTATTCATAGCCTAGCCTTATCATATCAATAACAAAATTCTCGATTGTGATTGGTCATTCGCGTGCCTGTTTCTTACGTAATTGGTGCGCGGTTTCGTGGGTGTTCAATTACAGCTTCCTGATAATAATTAGTAATTGGACTTCGTGTCGTATTTAAATAATTCTTGCGCAACACGCTCAGTTGATTTGAATTTACTCGCCCGATTACTAATATAATCGGGACAATATACGTGTCATGCCAAAGTAATTAGACAGTATACACATCGTTATGCGCGCTGTTAAAGGACAGTTCCACTTTAATGGGTTCATTTTTTGATGGATTCAGCAAAGATGCTGTTGTTCTTTTGATTAACCTATTTATTCATTATTTATCATAAACAATAACGCTCAAATATGTACAGTAGGTGACATGCGGTAAAATTTATAAATATCTTCTACCAAAGAAATGGCTGATTTTGTTGAAGGTGGAGCGACATTAAGTGTTTCAGCATACAGTAACACAAGTGGAAGTTTAGGACAACAGTTAATGCGGTTTCGAGTTCTCCTTTAGTTTTCACAAGTGTTTTCATAATTGGTGTAATCGTAACTGATTTGCTTATCTTTTCAGTAAAAGAAGGCATTCCTTCCGATGATGAACTGGAGGATCTGTCACAACGTGTTGCTGAGGCTTGGAAGCCGCTTGGGCGACGACTAAACATTGACGAAGCAAAGCTTACTGCATTTCATAAAGAAAATGAAGAGTATTCCGAGAAGGCGTACAAAATGCTGTTGCATTGGAAAGAAAGAGACAGCACGGCTGCGACCTACCAGGTTTTATATAATGCTTTACGTCATAAATTGGTCCAAAAACAGCTACTGGCAGAGGAATTATGCTGTGACTGAAAATTTGTTGTCATAGTTTAGCCACTGTAAGACGAAAGCATATTTTATTTATGGTGAATCTATCGTAAGATTCGATCTTTTTACGCGGGGTGAGGAGTGGGGCACTCAATTCGCTTAAAATACATATAAACTTTCAAAGAGCATGTCCCGCAAATTATGGTAAATTTTCAGTGGGACATACAGGCGCTAAAACATGCAACAGCTTGACAGTCCAGATAAAGGATAGTAAATCATTGTATATATTTTTTATATATAGTCCAACAGCATTTTGATTCTTCGTGTAGCAATTAAGACACTTAATAACTTTTTGTATTCAGGTAAATATTTTGACAAATTTACTGCTCCATCTCGGTGTAACCACAATGATTAACAAGATGAAGTGCAATTCATAAAATATTAAGGGAGATATCCTAAGAGAAAATCCTACGAGCTTACAGAGATCTTCCTGCTACTTATTTCCCACGCGAACGCAGCCGTTATTTAAGGGCGTTCGCGCGAAAATCTTCTTCAAGACAGATTTTTTCAAACTTATGCTACGGTCTGATAATAAGTTACTGATGTCAGAAATGCAAAAAAAAATTGGGGGTCATCGAATTGATTTAAGAGATATAATGTGTAGAAATATACCCTGTTTTTGAAAAGTTAGTCCTCGTGACATGACATGGTGTCCATGGCTTTTAGTTAAACAATATCAAAGATGAATCGCTGGGGAGAAACTATTATATTCAAATGTTTTCTAAGTGGGCCTGATTCGTAAATAATTCGAACTGTTTTCAACCTTTAAATGAGTTAACCCTTTAAAGAGGGCATTCGGAAACAACATACAGCTGAGATATGAGTGCAATTCGACGTCGCGTGGATAAAAAAATGAAAAAAAAAATCAAACTTCTACAATACAGATTTTTTTCTTTTTTTCACAAACTGTAGATAATCGGAAAAGAAAGTGATATATGAAGAAAAAAATAGGGGTCACCGACCATCCAAGCGAGTTAAATCAAAGCAAAATTTTTTTTTTTATTTTTTTAATCTTCATATAGTGATATTTACATACATACATATAGTGCTATACAATACAATATAATACACACAAAACATACACATACAGAGTATTTTAGTTTGCAGTTAGAGGATTCTATGTTTTACATTGCTTATGTATTGTATACTTGTAGATATTGTTAATATAATGTATTAATTATGTATTTCGTGAGAGGTTAATCTGAAAATTAAGGCGAGACCATTTCTGTGCAAAAGGCTTTGGATCATTATTATAACGTGCAATTTGTCCTTCTATTTCCATTGAGTTTATAACTAGTTGTATATACGCCTGCAGCTTAGGAAGCTTGTTTCCAAGTTTGCAGGTGTATATATAGTGTCTAGATATAAGGAGTAAATGATGAAGGAGAAAATCTTTTGTGTTGTCAATAAGACCAAAACAAAGAGACAAAGAAGGAGTAACATTTTCTAAATCCTTAACGTTTTGGGAGATCCACTCGAAGATGCTCTTCCAGAAATCTTGTGTATGCTTGCAGTTCCAAAATAGATGATTAAGGGTTTCTTTTTCTCCCTCGCAGAAGGAGCAGGAATCCCCTTGTTTAATGCCTATCTTGTACAAAAAATTATTTGTAGCGATTTTTCTGTTAAGAAATTTAGGTTGGAAGACCCTGAGCTTTGACTCCCTTGTACACAAAAATGGCAGACGGTACGTGCTTTTCCAATTTACTGTTATATTAGAATTACCAAAGCAAAGTTAACGCAACGGCTAACATCCCTTCATGTGAATAGATGCGCATAAACAATTGGCGCGAACGTCCTTAAGTCGTCACGTAACGCTCCTCCCCACAAAGGGGAGCAGCGCTGCGTGACGGCACGGCCTGCGCGCGGCTGCGTGCGCGCAGGAGACTACCTGCTACTTGATAGGTAACTAAATGATTTAACAGATGTATGTAAGTGACAAATAAAATATGTATATCTTTCTGTCTGTGTTATCATTCCATCCTTAATTTAGTCCCAATTTTTCTCAGTGAGAATCTCTTCTGCAGAGACCATTGACACTTAGTATTAAATTTGACTGACTCTTGGCGTTTCGGAATCCGATTTGTTGTAATTAATCAGAATTGAAAGACATGAAGTTATATTTTCAATTAATCAGAACTATTTATACAATTTCGGAGAACAAATTAACATGTAAAAAAACGACAAGGAATTTAAGAGAATAACCTAATGAAACGATTTTTACTTTTAATTAGAAGAAAATACAGAGGTCAATAAACCAATCACATTATAGAAAATTGAAATAGTTATGTTTAGTGCTTTAATCGCTGACGACGATAAATCCTTCCAGGTGTAGCCTGTTATAACTGCATATTTGCTGGGATATACTGAGCTTAATCCTGAAGGGAATATTATTTTGATTACGGTTACAGCAGCCCTCCGAATAGATTCACCCCGAACCGAGCCTTTTCTCGTTTCTTCACAACGCAGTGGAGGAAAGTTGAGCATTCCGAACAATAAAAATAGGAGGAGGAAAGTTGTTACTGCTATGGACAGTTTATTATTAAGGACAGCATAAAATGAAATACTCTAATTACAGTTGTTCTTTCTTCTTAGTTAACTATAGCCCATGAAAATCAGTAGCATAAATGTAACTTGTAGGGCTGAAATGTCTTGCAGCGTCTAGTTCATTTCGAGTAGTGTACCAAGCAAAATGAAACTGCAGAAGATGTCAATAAGCATCTCCAGTTACCAGTAAGGTCCAATGCTTTTTCGTCACTTTACGGAGCTTATAAATTCAGAATCGGCCGTAGAGACCGAATCTAGAACAGAAATATAGCCCTTATCATAGAGACATTTTCTTGACTCTATACCGAATTCTGAGTCCGGTGTGCGAGGAACTAAGACAATTCCATAAAAGGACTAATCACAGGCTAGATTTAACAGTGTCTTTATTGACAAGCCGTCGTCAGCACTTGACTAATCTAAGACCCCCCCCCCCCCCCCCCCCCCAATACCCCGTTCAAAATATTCTCACCATTCCTCGCCATTCCTGGTTATTTGTCACAGTATCATTTTTTACAGCGTGGTGGCTCAGGTTGAAATGTATCAATACATTTCTTAGATATTTATGCAATTACACCTCACTATTTCTCTAAGACGAATCAGTTATATGCACCATCCATCACAGAGGAACGAGTGCACAAGCAAAACGCCTGAACAGGCTCCTTGTCGCGCTCCAAGTCCTCACCATTTAATTACAACATTTTCCGAGACCGGATGACATTTCTTTGTGCTAAGGGAAATCATTATTTTGTTGTTGGACAAACCGTTTTACATTACTTCACATTACTTTTACATAACTTTTACAGGTCAGTGCTGAGTGGGCTCCTAGCTGCAGATGCAGTCTGTACGAGTACAATTTTCCATTTCTTCTGTTCTCTTTTTTCCTCTTTCTTCCTATTCAGTTGCCTTTCAGTTTATAGCGGAGGGCCCGCGCGCAGCTCCATAGAACCTTCATGGTCATGGCTAGCGGAATGTTTCGCGGGCGCACGTGTGCCGCCGTGCGCCCGTGTTGGACAGGGTTAGTTCGCGGGCGCGTATTACGTCGCAAAACATGCGCGTATGACGTCACAACATCCGAGATCCGAGATGTTTGTTTTCATTACCTCGGATTTCACAACCAAAGATTGAAGGATTTCCAAGCAAGCGAGGGACTTAAAGGTAAAACAGATTACATTTTTCGATGGGAATTTATGTTGATATCAATCTGTGATTGACTTTTTCTTTGTCTTCTCGCTAGTTTTGGAGAATTGTTTATAAACGTGCTTAAATTCAGTCGTTTTGATTTCTTTCATCTAAGACAGCTCGGCCTTGATGAGCTATAAATGGTTCGCGTTTTGCTTTTAAACATAAACTTATGGAGATTTGAATAAAATTTTTCGAAAGAAGATTATGTTGTCCATTTATATGTGTTTGTTCATTCATTACGTAGGTTGAAAAGTGATTTTATGTAAACAAAACAAGACTTGGATTTTATAGTTCTAAACTTCACTCGCGTCGCCTTAATTATGCAAATATGTTTGTGTATTTTTTTGCGATTTTGATTTTCAAATCAGTTTCTCGGACAATTTTTGATAAGCAACAGATGTATTTTGTTTGGAAATTAGTCTTACTAGTGTCTTGACGGAGAAAAAAATTGTTTTTGTGAACTTTTGTACGGTCAAAATGTACTGTGCAGACGGTCGCGTAAGTCTGTTTTTGAGAATTGCTAAAATTGAAAAATAGCCCGGTCTTCAATCTTAATTCTTGTGTTTCCGACCTTTCACCTCAGTTAAGTTTATTATCGGCTTTTTGTTCAGAGAGCGACACTGTTATAGGCTCAGCCTATCTATATATATGACCATATATTATTTATTCGCATTACGTCGCAGGTTCGGGACGTTCCATTTTTTATCCATTTTTTAATGGTTTTAAATTATAGAAGATTAATTTACATACATAGTTTTTTATTAAGTTGTAGTTTATATTAAATTGTTAATGCCTGATGTATTTACCGTGTTTTTAAATAAAGATGATGATGATGATGATGATGATGATGATCCGCACCCCCCCCCCCCCCCCCCAAAAAAAAAAAAAAAATGACAGGAATCCGAACCCTCGATTTATTGTCGGCGCCCTTTGAAAAATGAAATCCGAAGGGTTGATTTTTTGTCGGCACCTTTGAAAAAAAAATCCGAAGGCTCCAAATTTTGTCGGCTTCTTTGAAGAAAAATTCCGAACCCTTGGATTTCACTACCCGTCATCCTTAGGGGGGGGGGGTGCGGATAAAAAAATGGAACGTATACCTCTCTCAAAATAGACCCTTCCACGGTTTTTTCCAACTTTTGAAATTGGCCATGTAGCGAGAATCTAACGACACTGCTGGAAAGAGCACCTCAAGATTAGTAAAATAGCCAAGTTTGTGAGTCGTATCTTGTAATGAATCGCAAAGTTATAGCTTCGCGAAGTCGGAAAATTTTACAAACTTGCCCCCCAGCATACAAATGTCTGAAAAATTTCCAGACTTCGCGAAGCTATAACTTTGCGATTTTACAAGATACGACTCACAAACTTGGCTATTTTACTAATTTTGAGGTGCTCTTTCCAGCAGTGTCGTTAGATTCTCGCTACATGGCCAATTTCAAAAGTTGAAAAACCGTGGACGGGTCTATTGCGGGCCGGGCGAAGAAACCCTCGCAAAAAAATATATTAAAGAATCGTGGAGTATTTTGTCAGGTAACACACGATGAAATGGCGCGGTGTTTTCTGAGATTATTTTCAGCGATTAGTGGTCGTGTTTGTTTTCTGTCAATCTGAAACCCTTGTTGTTTTCTTCGTCCGCCATTTTGAATACGGAGAAGGCACTGGGGACGAGGTTGCGGACCCCCGGAATTTTGCACAAAATCATAGTTCAATGGCGTCAAGGTGATTGGGTGTTGTCTGATGCAAGATTGAAATGTCCTAAATCCAGTATGATAAATCCGACTGACTTGGTTAGAGGACAAAAAACCAGAAAGGAAGTCGAGAGGGAGAAAAGGAAAGCTGAGCTGGGAGTTTGCCGCATAAGAAAATTACTCAAAGATGGAAAAGGCTGTCGCACGGTCGGTTCTGGAAGCGTAATCAGAAATTTACTGATCGATTGGCCCGTTTACAAGGACAAGTATTGTCTGGTAACAACTGATAAAGTACTCCCGGACGAAGATTTCGATGTGAAGGACTTTGTTTTGGATTTTAGAAAGTTAAATTCAACGTTAAGAGAGTTTAAACTTTCCAATTACGCCAATTGCAATGCTGTATTTCGATTCACTTCCGGTTTAGTGGTAATTCCTCTGGATCCAAAAGGATTTGAAACTGTGAAGAAACCTAGCATTTTCACGTTCAGATCATTCACCAGGGAATCTGGGTCTTCAGGCGAATTATTCTGCCCCATTGTGGAAGATACAGATACAAAGAATTTTACTGTGCGGAAAGATTTTGCACTGAAGCACTTGGAAAATCAATTAGCGTCCAACAATTATGTCCTTTACGATGAACACTCTTCTGTGTCTTTCAGTACTTTAGGTGAATTTATTGGTACGTCCAATCGGAAGCCCCACGGTGCGGTCATTTTAAGTGACAAAGAATGTAAGGCTGTTGGAGTCTTATACTGCCCACATGGTCAACCAAGTAGAATTTCTCCCATCTGGTTTTCACAAGGAAACTTGAGTAAGTACACTGTATTGCCATATAATTTCTTACACAATGTATATCTAAGAAGCAGATCCGTATGGATAGTTCGCAGTTGTTTTTCAGAAAATAGTGGGTTTTTTGTTGCCATGGTTATTGTTATTGAAAAAATGGGAGCAGACTGCAGTCTATAACACCGCAAGTCACTGGCTGGCAAAGCGACATACAGGCTGCTCCAGGAAGAATGCAACCATGGGGATTGAGAGTATTTCTTAATAGAAATTATGTGGTATTTCTATTAAAATTCCACATAACTGGCTACCCACAATGTTCTTGATGTCCCAAGCAGGGTATTCTGCAGTTATTTTTTTACAGTTATTTTCTTTGCAACTTTGCATTTTCACCTTTGCAACCACTTCTTTATTGAAAGAAACAGCGCTTAAAACTTTGAGAAATTTTTCAAATCCTGCCTTAACTGATTACCACACAACGCTTAAAAATATATACAACTAATGACCTAAAGTTGATGCTAAAATATTGTGTCCAAGAGACAACAAATAACAATAAAATATTTGGAATATAATTATTAGGTAACAATGTCCCAAGATATATTGTAGATAAGAGGAAAATAGCATCTGTTAAACGTACAGTATATTGGGTGTTAATGTCCTTGAAGGTGGACATTAGGAGATGTAACAAACTAATGTGTAAAGCCTTGAGTGTCCTTCAGTGTAGCATTGGGCCAAAGAGGCCAAATATGAGGGTACACAATATGTTTGGCGGGATGCGGGATCTGGCCTATTTTGAGGATGGGATTCAGGATGCGAGTTAAAAACAGTAGCGAGAAGCGGAATTTTAACTACGAGTAGGAGCGAGATTTTGCGTTTTTGAGGGGTCGGGATGCGGGAATCCTGAGGTATAGTATCGCGGGATACGGTATTACAATCTGAACGTGACCTCATGAATTGACTGAATTGGCCAGTGTGCAAAGGTCTACAAATGGATCCTTTGTGTATAGCTGTATCGACTTTCAGGTAATTTAAAAAGAAAATGACAGCGGGATCGGGATTTTGACATAAAAAGAGGCAGGATGGTGGGGGGAAAATTGGCGGGAAGGCAGGAACTGAGAACCCTATTGTGGACCCTCAAATATACAAATGTATATAGGTCACAATTATAACAACAACATTGAACAACAGCAACCTACATACAATTAAATGTTCTTGGTACATTCATCATTCAATCCACCTCCACCCCTAGATATGGAAAATACTTGACTGAACAATGCATGAGTTATTAAATCAACAACAAAAATAGCTGTCGCCACTAGTTTTCACTTTACCAGCACTTCTAAAAAATAAATCTCAAGAAACTGTTGATTTAAGAAAGACAACCAATTTGGGCTCAAGGTCTGGCTTGACTCAGGCTTGACTATGTTTTGAAATCAAAATTTCGCAGGGAAGACATACTTCGATTGCTTTCATACTTCACCAAGTTTATGAAATGTGAACAAAGTTTTATGTGTCATTGGTTTCCAAGTGGCAGCAGTTACTATAGCAATGCCAGCTTATTGCCCTTTGTTTTAAACAATGTTGTTTTTCTCAAAATCTAGTCAGACACTTCATAATGAAACTTTCAAATTTTTTATTACTCGCATATCACTTAAGTTGAAGACAAAGTTTCAAATAAATTTATAAGATGGTTTTCGAGTAAATCTAAAATCATTTTTTTAGGGCATGATAGGCAAAACTACAGTAAAAGCAAATAATTTGCATAAAGCAAAATATTTCCAAAATGCCCTTACATGTACATGTACAGTGTACGTATTATTTTAAAACAGCTAGCTGTTAAAATACATGTCATGTAATGATTATCAGGGCTGTCATTAAGGGTCATCACCTGTAGCATCTGTTACGGGTGAGTGAACTTGAGACGCTGATGTTATGGGTGATCTTGACTGTTATAGGTTAAATTGACTGACAAAGCAACAAGATTGTTACGGGTGTTAAGATCAGAGCAACGCCTGTCTCAAATCTTAATAACAGCCTTGATTATCCTTTACCAAGTGAAACCAGTGACACATAAAACTTTGATCACATTTCATAAACTTGGTAAAGTATGAAAGCAATCAAAGCATGTCTTCTCTGCGAAATTTTGATTTCAAAACATAATGTACACTCCATGGCAAAAAAAAAAACAACTGAGTTGCACCTCCTAAAATGTTTTTAAAAATTAAAGGTCAATTAGCCAATGCTAGTGCTTCTACATGTATAAACATAATTATACATGTACACACAAATTGGCTGCAAGTTGTTTCCTCATAGTGAACAGCTATGAATCAATTTAAGATTTGTTTACATTATGGTGAACCAATTCAATTTAAAAGGCTGAAAGAGTGGAAAGACTATTGATAAAAATAGATGTAAAGAAATCTTCCATGTACCAATTGTTTTGAAAACACTGTATATGCCAGATATTACATAGCCTGCGAGCAAGCTCTCGGGCTCGGGGTTTGAGAGAGCGGAGAGCGAGACCTTGCAACGATGTCTCAGAAATTTGAATGCTGCCCCCAATACTTCCCGTGGCTTCCCGCTGTCCGAGCTGTCAGAATTCGGCCAATCAGTGCAAACCAGAAACGAGCGTTAATGTCAACAAACATGTAACAGTCCACGTGAAAAAAAAAACGGAACTTGCTCGCAGCAAGTATGGCAAATATAGATCTGTGTAGGGAGAAAACCGAAAGCAGGAGATCCAAACGATTTAATATCGAGATATTGTAAAGCTTCGTTAAAACTTCGCTAGCGTGTTTATAATTTTGTGAATCGCGAGATGTTTTTTATTGAAAAGGTTTCAAATTACTTTCGAACATATGCAAATTGCGTGGTGAACAAAAATAAGTAAACTAAATAGCACCGGCCAAAACACAAGAGCTCTTTCGATAGCTGTTCAAATGGCTGGAAATCTTTCATCTAAACGGGTACTAACATTTGCCGTTCGAAAGGGTGAAGATTTTTTTTAAACGTTTAACAGCCGCCGTTTGAACGGTTGAATATTTTTTCCCGTTAACTTTCAGCGTGAGAGGTCACAAATGCTGGTCGATAATTTTCTCGGCTGACCCAAACAAAAGCTGAAACTTCGCCGATCTTAATTCTTCATTAGATACATCGGCAACAGAAGCCGCAGACATTCCAATACTTCTGGCTACTGCTACCTGGTCGTCGATGATGCGTTGTAACGGACAGACAACCAACACTGTTTGATGCTGCCTCCTTTCAATTTGCAGCCGCGGCAGCAAACAGTTGAAATATAAAGCTTTTGCCATATCCCGTCAGCAAAACAGTGAGGACATCACTGCCTTTAAGTAGTGCTTCAACTGCTTGACGTTGCCCGGGTTTCAATTCCGAAGGAAACTTCACATATTTTGAAAAATTCTCGCACGCTTTATGAATACAATCTCCTCCGCTCTCCGTGACTTTGTTTTCTTGATCACGCACGACGCACGAAGAATGATGACTTTATTATCCAATTAAATCTCAACCAATCAGCATTTTCCGCTAGCTTTCACGGGTTAAACATTCAAATTTCTGAGACATCGTTGCAAGCTCTCGCTCGTTTCCCTCCCCCACCCCCGCCCCCCCCCAAAAAAACTCCAAACCCGAGCCCGAGAGCTTGCTCGCAGGCTAGATATTACAATAAGAGCGGCCACATGTAGTTCACAGCAATTTACGAAGTGGGAAAAATCAATGCTTGTATAGCCATAATTTACCCCATCAAGGACAGTTGCATAGGTTTATCCATGATATTTTAAAGATTGCCAATTCATTTAGCGTAAAATCACTAACTAAAAAGAACAGTATAGACATTCCCTCTCCTAGCCTAAATCATTGAGGCCACGTTGTGCGAATTTCATACGATAAAGTAAAAATTACACTAAAACAGCTAGTCAAGAACAAGACAAATTAAAGTTCCTAAGCCACGAGCTTGTATTAGATACTGGGAAAATAAAAAAATTAAGTTTTACACTGAATACAATACAATATCCTTTATCAGTTTTCCCAAATGGAATCTTCCAAACTAATTTACAATAAATAAAATGTAGAAATAGAAATTACAATAATGGTAATGACTTATAATATGAATACAATACTACACTGTATTGCAAAGATAAAAATTTTGAGTTGCTCAGAGAAATTAGCTATTGAGCCACTTACCTAGCAATGATGCCTTCAATTTGTGTTTAAAAGCAATTATGGAGCGACAGTTCTGTAGTTCAAGGGAGAGTGTTCCACACCCTGGCGCCGTGATATGCAAATGATTGTTGGGCAAACGAAGTATGACATCTGAGTGATTAATCTAGTGAAAATTTGCATCTAAATTGTCCAACTAATCTTGTTCATTGTTTCACATATTCATGAGATAAAAAAGGGAAAATACATGTTAGCGAAAACAAAAAGTGGAATAATGGCAGAATATAACTACTTACATTTATAACAAGGACACACAGCACCAAGAACAAGGCATGTAGGAGCTTAAGAGATTCAAATAGATAGTGTACTAGGTGTAGCACTTTATTCTCTGGCCACCCAAGCAAGAATGACGGGGACCATGTACATGTACATGTATCTAATGTGTTCTGTTTTTTTTATCAGAGCCTTCCAGTGTTGGATCACCAGAAGTAGTTGTACATGTAGAACAGCCTTTAGTAGAATCACCAGAGGTAGCTAACAACCCTCATTCAAATGAACAACCTTCACATAATGAAGAAGTGGAGGTTTCTACAATGGATAAAGAAGATAAAACAACCATTCAGAGCACAAAATCTCCAAAGAAGTCAAGAAGCTTTCCAGAATCCGCTTCTGATCCAGGTACAGTATTTTCATTTAAAACCAATTTCACTGCTGTGTGACTTTCTGAATAATTTGATTGTTTGAAAAGTTGGCAACAAATCACCTTTGTTAATCATCCCTGAGCAAGTACCTTACCATGAGCAACTTGAGATAAAAATTAACTTTAGTTGTAGACTGAGTATTAAGATTAACTGAGATGAAGATTAAGATTAACTGAGATGAAAATTAACTGCAGTTGTAGACTGAGTATTAAGTGTTTACAGGGAGTTTTATCTTTATAGGTACAGCAAGAATTAACTCTTGAAACACTGCATAGTACAAAATTTTGTGACGAAATTTCATTTTGCGTCAGTTAGTTCAAAATTTAAAAAAATGTTGAGACAATAGCAGTTTCGAAAATTCATCAAAATTTCATTTTGTTAAACAATTTTGTTGTTTTTAGTTGAAAAGTGATGAAAGTCTCAAAATTTTTCAAAATTCATTCTCATTTCTATTACACAGTACTGTACTTAATTAAGCAACTGCATGGAACCTTCCAAGGCTTCCTTTTTTCAGCAATTAAGTGAATACAATCACTGTCAGATGCAGTGTTGCATGAAGGGAGGCAGCTCAGTGAAAGTCTAAATGAAAATGGTTCAGAATGAAAAAAAATGTTTTTGATGCATTTAAGGCCTTATTTTCTTGGTTGAGCAATGATGTAGCCTGGCCCCTTGGACAGAGGCTCCTCCCCTTGATCTGATATTAAAAATTACATGAGATGAAAGGAATTAGCTGTCAGATTATATCTGTTACGTTTAGGCAACTAAATATACATGTAAGTGTATATTAATCAATGCAATTTGTTGTACAAGAACTTGTTAAATGACCCAAATTAAGTAGACTTGAACTTGGATCACAGTAATTTTAAGAAAATACTGTACACTATGACATTCATAATTGTTATTAATACAACTGTAACTGAGTGGCTAAAACTTGAGGACTTAAAACTTATTAGGAAACTCAGCTGCACAAAATATTTATATTCTTAAAATAAGTTGTTTTAATAAAAAAAGGGACTGAGTATAGACATTCCCTCCCCTAGCTGTAGCCACTCGACAGTAAGGCAGGTTGTGTGAATTTGACATGATAGAGTCAAATCTCTATTTTCACAGTGTGAGCTCCTGTACACAAATTGCAACCTTCAACATGTACAAAATGCTGCTGCCTGCCTAATATCTTTCTCACCAAGATCTGCACATAATATTATTACACCCATTCTTGTTGAACTGCACTGGTTGCCCATCCATCTACGTATTGAATTCAAGATCCTCCTCATCACCTACAAAGCCCTTCGTCACCTTGCTCCTCTTTACCTGGATGACTTAATTCAATGATATCAACCAGTGCGCAACCTGAGATCGTCTAAAAAAAATCTTCTTGTAATACCAAATGTCAATCTCAAATCCTATGGCCGGCGTGCTTTTTCCTTTGCAGCACCATATCTATGGAACACCTTACCTGAACATATTAAGAATGTGGAAACTTAATTGACATTTTTAAACGTAAACGTAAAAACCTTACTTTTTAAACGAACTTTTTAAACTTAAGTTTGTAGATTTTTATTAACGTTTTTAGCTTTTTAGAATATCTAATTACTTGTAAATAATTTATTGTTTTTCTTTTTAAGCGAGCTTTTTAACTTAACATTGTAGATTTTAGATTATATTTTTAGTGTATTTTTAATGTAATTAGCGCCAAGAAAAGGAGCTATAGAAATGTATTATTATTATTATTATTATTATTATTATTATTATTATTATCTTTGTTTGACATTATGTTGTCATTGCCGTAATTTCTTCTATTAGGCGGGTCATAACAAATGACCAAGGGCTAACGGAATTATCTCTTCCTCACATTTCCAACACTTTTCTCAGTATCCTTGCAGTTCCCAACAAGGCAGTCTTTTGCACCACTCCAACATTGAATGTTATCCCTAGCTTTAAAATCCACCTATCAAATTCTTTGGTGACACTTCCAAGGGCCCCTATTACTACAGATACAACCTCCACTTTTTTAAGTTTCCACAATCTTCCAATCTCTCTCTTCAAATCCTGGTACTTTGCTACTTTTTCCCTTTCTTTTTCCTCTACCCTTACATCAGCTGGTACAGCAATATCGATGATTAACCCCTTTCGCTCTTTCTTGTCAATTACAATTATGTCTGGTCTTCTCCCCTCTATCACGTCACACTGGACATTGATATCCCACAAAACTTTAACTTCTTCATTTTCTACTACTCCTTCTGGGACATGTTCATACCACTTTTCCATACGCTCTAACCCATTCTTCTTTCACAAATCCCAATGGACTTTCTTTGCTACATTGTTGTGTCGTCGAGCTTATATTCTTTCTGGGCCAATTTCTCACATCCGCATACCAAATGTTGCACGCTTTCACCTTTTCTCCCACATAATCTACACAGGGGGCTTTCACTGGTCTTATCGATATAATGCTTTACATAATTTGTCATGATGGCCTGTTCCTGTGCGGCACACATAACGCTTCTGTCTCAATCTTCAAATCACATTTGGACAAGTTTTATCCCTGTCAACATTCTCTGGCATTTCCCTAACAAACTGTCAATACATTTTCTTTTCAGTCCAGTTTTGTTTAAGTTCTTGTGCTATCTGTTTTTTTAATTCTCCACTCCTTAATATTATTATTATTATAATTATTATTATTATTATTATTATTATTATTATTATTATTATTATTATTATTATTGCTACTGCATATATAGTTGAAGGGCAAAAGGAAAACAACTGTAAAAATGTACATGTTTGCTGGTTTAAGAATTTTTAAAAAAGGAAAAATAAGTAAAAAAGGGGTGATAATGGCATAATATTACAAGTTACATTTAAATGGCAAGAACAAAAATGGAAATGGAAAACAAATAGGACAAAGAACAAGGCAATAAAATATTATTGTTATGGTCAATAATATTTTTAAAAGCTCAAGGGATCTAGGAGAATAGCTAGTGTAGGTGTACAATGTAGCTTTATACTCTGGCCACCCAACCCCTGCAAGAATGGCATTGGATCATGTACATGTATCTACATGTAATCAGTTACGTTTTTTTTTTCAGAGGCAGCTGGAACAGACATAGAAGATGCACAAACCTTGTGCAAAAAATCTCACAAGAAGTTAAGAAGCATTTCAAAATCCACTTCTGATGAAGGTATGTACAGTCTGTATTTTCTTTTTAATTAAAAGCAATTTCACTGCTGTATGGTTACCTTTTGAATAATTTATTCAAAAATTGAAAAGTTTGCAATAGACTTTGTCAATCATCTTATAAAAATTTATTATGAGCGAGTTTTAGACTAGGTATATGTTTGGAAGGAGTTTTTATTATCATAATTAATTATACATGTACATTGTACGTGTACATTACTTTTTTTGTATACATGTAGATACAGCGAGAATACAGCAAGAATAAGAATACTACCACAAGGAGTCCAATTGTTGGCTTTCTTGTGGTAGCAATCTTTATAAAACAATCACAAGTACAAGAGTAACAGTGGTTTACATGTATGTGGACTAAGTGCAAGGAATAATTCATGGTTATTTACTTAAGTTTGTTTCTTGAATACTGTACAGTTGAACCTCTCTAATATGGACACCGAAGGGCCAGAGCAAAGTGTCCATATTAGAAAGGTGTCCCTATTATAGAGGTCACCACGATGACGTCACTTTTAAGACTCCACTGACAGTTTTTGTTCAGTATTAACTAAAAACAGGCCCACACTCGTCTTTTAACTGCATCTAAATTGATTAATATACAGCATTGAGACACTGTTTTAAAATGAAACGAACTACAGCGCAATGTTGCATGTGAAAAATTAATATATAGTATAATTCTGAAAACGTCTTTCGATTTATGTTTGTATAACCACAAACAGGAAATTGTATTACATGTACTTACTCAAACTACAGTATCATCACCTGATCACAGAGGTGTTTTTTTTAAAGAAAATATGTGAGAATTTTGTCGGGACATAGGAAACTGTCTGTAATAGAGAGGTGTCCGTATTAGAGAGGTGTCCGTAAGGAGAGGTTCGACTGTATTATCACTGCATCCACCCTTGAGGTTGTAGGAAAGGTGGTCACTTGGGGTAAGACGGTCACTAATAACAGAATGTAAGTACAGCTAGTCTGCATTTGTCTGAAAAATATTTCATTAGACTTGATTTCGTTAAAGATCAGAATCACTGAAGGTAGATGGTCAGTTATGATGGTGTGTGCTCAGAGAGAGTAAATTGTATGGAAGGCATTTTATACCTCAGGGGAGTACTCCAAAATTAAAGTGACGGGGATGTGCACATGGGGGCAAAAATCAATACCCCCAAAACACCCTAGGGCTTCCAGCAAAACCCAATAAAATCTCCCAAACCAAAATTGAATCCAAAAAATCCCATGCTGAATTTTCAAACCTTAATAATATCCAGAAGGGATTAAATGATTATAACAAGTTTGATTGTACTACATTTGCAGCACTACGGGGGCCCTACACATGGCAACAATTCTTTTTGCCATGAATCTTTATATTGTTTGAATTACCCAAAAAAATCTTTACTTAACTCAAGCTATCCCAAAAAAATCTTGCCAAAATGGTCTTACCCAAAAAAATCCTGGAATGGAAAATTTCAAACATCCCCATCACTTAAAATCTGGAGTACCCCCTGGGTTTATACATTATACCTACATTATAATTTATATATATGTTGTGGTTCAAATTTTTCTTTGGTTTTAAAACTTCCAATGAAACCAGTTTGATTTTTGTTTTCCTTTGTCTGAGATTATGTTAATGATTTTGGACAAAAGAAAATAAAAATTAAACTGGTTTTAAAATTTTTAAACCAAAGCAAAATTTGAACCACAGCATATATAAAGGCATTTAATTGATGTTGCTTGGTTACAGGCTCTTCCAATAAAAATAGGACAGTACCAATTGAACAGCCACCTGCAGTGTTACACACACCAGACGGCCAACAGCCTTCAGATTTTGGAACAAATGAAGAAACCAGTGCTTCTGCATCTGTGAGTAACAAATCTTGTGAGATGCAGAATAAGGCAGGCATTTCAAGGTTCACTACTGATCCAGGTACAGTCTATGAAATACAGTGGAACATAAATTAAAATTTGTTTGTTTTAGAAGCTTCTTTGAAACCATGACTGTGCAGTTATACATGTAGGCACCTTTTTTTATTACATGTACATGTAGGTACATGTAGTTAAGATTTATTATATTTCCATTTTTTATTAGTAAATACATGTCTGTTGGCTAGTTTTAACGTTTATATATAAAAAATTCCTGTAATTATTTTAAATTCATTTAGTTTTTGCATTATAATTTTTTTGTAAATTATTCATTAAATGAAACCTCTCTTGACTTACCCAGTCCCTCGCCATACATGTATATTTAAATTGTAAATCTATACTTTAAGTTTTTTACTTTACATGTATTTATAAGCACATTTTAAATTTTCATTTTATTACAATGATGGGCCAAGTGAAGACCTTACAATGTAATTATTTTATTATTATTGTTATTTATCATACATGTATATATTGTTTTAATTATTATTATAATGATTGAGACTGATCAGTGACTGTCTTAATTTTCAGCCACTCAAACTATTACACACACATTACAAGTGAAAATTACCACCCAAGGCTTAAATGATCAACAGCGGGAGACATTTGATGAACATTTAATGCAGCAGGTGAAGTTCTACATGACAAACAACACCCTTTATACATCTGAAGGACTGGGTGCATTCATTCAGTATATAACAGAGTCTCGCAACTTAGCTTTAAAAGGACTCAGGAAAGGTTGTTTGGAAATACTTCTTCAGTGTCCCACCCTAGAAAGCCTTGAAAGTCTGTGGAAGGACTATTGTTCTGGTCATCTCAATGAAGTAGCCGAGAGATGCCTCGTGACTGATGAAGTTAAGATGAAACTCAACCTGGAGACTGTCAGATTAAAGACAACTATAACAGAAGAAAATTACCTAATTTGTAAGAAGGCTGTCATGGAAAAATCATGTGAGTTTGACAAGCTATATGGATGTTTTCTTAGAATGGAAAATCAGAGTTTATGCCCATAAAGCTTAGTAATTTTAATATTAAGCTTAGCAATTTTAATAGTGCAGAGGAAATGGAACTGGAAAGTGAAAAATAAAACAGTTGAAGGTTACAAGCAGCCATTAAGAAATAATAATATGTTCATATTTAAATTGACAGTGGACCAAAATTGCATGGCACCCATTGATTCCTATAATGAAACCCCTACTTGTGGCTCTGTTTGTTAGTACAGTGGAACCTCTCCACAACAGCCACCTTGGGCCAATGGGGGCAGAATTTACTGGACCTTGTAGAGAGGTGGCCGATGTACAGAAATATATTGTAGGGCATGTCATAGGATACCAAATTATCACATTTTTTAGTAGTTCCTTTCTAGAAAGTGCTTATATAATCTGCAGGTTGTAAATAAAAGTCAATCTAAATCAATAACAATAAGAAGAGCAAACATTCACAACAAAATTTTCTCCTAAAAAATATATTTTGTTAGCGAGTACACATGTAATGTCTTGTCCTTTGTAAAGAGTATTTCTGCTAGAGAGGTGACTTTTAGCAGAGATTTGACTGTAGACGTACATGTACAGTGCTATAACTTTCTTTTTTCTAGTCTGGGTTATAAAGATCATATCAGTCAGTTTCTCATTCCAGGGGCAAGAAAAAGACAGACCCTGAGATGAGGTTTCTAGCATATGCACTACTTTGCAACTCCAGTATACTTGAACATAATACATTACTAGCTGTATCTCACTGTTTATTACCAGGGGAAGCAGGCAGCACTGACTTTTCAACTAAACATTCTGAGGCAGATCAAGGAGGCAATGCAAGATGGACTGATACAAGTTCTGATTTTCCAAACGTTAGATCTTTTTCTGCTTTTATTATAACATTCTGAGCAACTGATGACAAGAAGTATATATCGAAAAGCATTCAGTCTTGGCCAGTTGAAGAACTGTAGATCCAGAAATGTTTATCAAAAGATGTTTAAGCATTTCAGTCTCACTGTCCTGTTGCTGAAAAAAACACTGTTTTATGTGGTTTGCATTATGCATTTTTATGTCACCTTGAAATCTACCAAAACACCAACTTAGAGTCATAGTTTACTGAAGAAAAATGGTGAACGATAGGCTTCTAAAGCAATAATAATAAACATGTTTGAAATAACTGTGAAAATAATAATGTATGGTGTATTATGAACAGTTAAGTCAATGGTGCTCTTGCCATTTTTGGAAAAGTTTCCAAGTGTGTGTTGTGTACACAAGGCCAAGGTGAAGGTTCAGCTCATGTTAGTGCACTGAAAAACTAAGTCAGTCATAACTCCCTGTTAACGAACTCAACAGCATTTTATCATTTTCCTTTTTATTATCTTTTCAGGATGGAATGGCTACCGCTCAGAAGGACGAAGTAAGTTCGTTTGGGAAAACAAAAAATTGTGTGCTTTCTTTTTGCGTGAAAACAAAACAAAAATGGTCAAAAAATGGTCAAATAAGGAAGCTTGCGTAAGGTGACCAGTTAGACTCACAAGCAGACACGAGAAACATTGAAACATTGCAATGTACGCTCGTTGATGCAAATTTCTTTGTATCCGTTTTCTTTTGCGTTCAAAACGCCTGCTGTAAAAACGTTTTCAAAACGCAAAAGGGCATTTATTGCTCAAAATAATCCTAAAAAGAGACTTAAGGGAATCTGGAAAGTAGCAAGGAGAGTAATAAGTTACAATCATGCTCGAATATAGATAATGATAGATGCACAGCAGATCACAACGAAAGTATAAATCACGGAGGAATGCAGTGCGCATTGATTTGAAATCATTATTAAGAATAACTTAAAAAAGTAAATTTGTAACGCCATTTTTTCGGCCGGTTCGTACGTCGTCTTCATCTTTAAATTTAAAGGCGT